>JBAMHW010000026.1:16351696-16426394 GCA_037177495.1 Rhadinocentrus ornatus | reverse complement strand
GGTTTGGAGTTCTTTTTTTTTTTTTTTGAACAAATGAGTGCAGTCCTTTCCAAGAAAGGAAGTGTAGATATCATGAAATGGAACGGATACGAAGTCTTTTTTTTTTTTTTTTTTTTTTTTTACCTATAAAAGGCTATCCATCATTGAATTTATCTTTTTCTCCATCACTCTACACATAAGACGTGGTCATGAGTCATTATTGAAAATATATGCACAAGACTGGGGCTTTAATTATGGATTTTCCCTTTTAAATTAAAATATTGTCTGTTCAATCACTTTTGTTTTCATCTTACACGTATTTAAAAGACCGCAGAGACTCAAAGGAATGGCTAAGTTGCAGTTCCAGCACAGGGGACAACTGAGCCACCAGAGACAAGAAATAGTACCTAGCTGAAGTAAGTGAATGCATTTTGACAAAGTTCTGACTTGTCCTATCACAACAACCCATATAATCACAATGACTAGACCAATCAGTCTTGGAAGATAAAGACATAAAAAAATAGCATGAAAAAGGGTGGAACCACAGGTAAACAGGTCATTTTGGGCCCTTTAGTATAAAATGAGAAATAAAATTAAAAAAAAAAAAAAAAAAGGACCTGGTTTGACAAAAAATTAAAATAATCAACCTTTGTTATTTATCAAATGTTAGCAGTGTTTAGAAGACACACTGGTGACTCCCTGACCCCTTATCACTACAAAAGACAGGACTGAGGGGAAGGTCTGAACGTGATAAGAACCTGACAAAGAAGTCAACGTGAAACCTTTGAGACCATGAGATCAGACGACTAAAATGTATGGACTGTGCTGCATACAAGTATTATAAGGTATGAAATTTGGACAAAAATATGTCTGATCTGATTAAAACAGCTTGAGAAAAAGCTACATACATTTAGACAGATGACTTAATTTTCACAACTAGGATTACATTTTGAAACAGAACTAAACACTGGTTCTTAAATCAAGAAATCGTTGTAGTTGGCGGGATATACAACTAAACGAAAAAAACATGAACAGTAGCAACTGCCAAACAGTTTCTATTTGGCTGTGTGTATTAATAATTGGCTTTAATTTGCTACTGAACAAATACTTGAATGTGTTGAGAAACCAGGCCATTCTCATTCTTACTGCAAATCACAGACCAATGTAGGAGGAGAAAATACTCCCCTCTTTTACATCATATTAAGTAAAAGGGGGCAACTATTAATAAATACAAAAATAATAACAAATATGTACAGATATGAACTAATAATACTTTCAACATACCTTCAAAATGCCACACATTTTTTTCTGTTTTTGCTGAAAATGTCTCTTCAACTAAAACCTTAATGGTCAATTTAGACAAACATTATTTAAGAATGATAAATTATAATACAAATATAAAAAAAGCAATCCAACACCATTGTAATAATTCCATTTCGGATTCTAGTCAAGGAGTTTGCATTCCTCCCGATATCTAAACCAGAAAAAGAAAAATACAGAACAATCTCAAAGTCAGACGTCATCCTATAATGAAATACAATGCATTGACATGGCATCGTTGGTAACACAAATTCTGTTATGTTTTATTCCCTTCCCTTCCCTTTCAGGAACGGGTCTTTTGTGTGGCACCACTGCAGACGGCTGTGGAGTCAGCAAAGAAGGAGGCAAAAGGGGTACTGAGGACAGTAAGTGCACTTCGAACACAGGCATGCTGGGATGGACAGGGTGTACGGGGGAGCCGGTAAAAAGAGAAATGAACGAAGCCGTTTGGTACACAAAGAAACAAAGAAGGAGGATAAAAGAGGGGAGAAAGCTGGATAAAACCCAGCCGAACCTGCTGTTATTTCTTCCCTCTTTGACTCAGTGAAAAAGACTAAATGAGGAAAGCATAGCTGAAGTCCTACAGTAGTTGTGTCAGTAGGTCCTTTAACCATCAATCTCTCGAAAACAATCAGACAGCTTTCCTTGCCAGCACACTGGAAACAAAACTTAAGTAGTGGTGCTGTCAACAATGCCTGGTACACTTGAGGCAAACTCCCTTTACAGAGAACAGTTTTTGTTTTATCCTTCTTTTAAAAAAATCTTGTTCTGTATAGACTACAAGCACAGTAAAGCAGAGCAGCTTTCTGACAAAAGGATCCATAATGAGGGGCAGGGAGTGGAAGTAACTGCCAGCCAACTGTGGGCGAGAACTTCACAGCCTTGATGTCACAGTGGGTGAGCTGAACTGTCATTGGATAAATAGTGGTGACATCGGCGGGATGAGGCAGTCTGATTGCTGCTGTCACTGGAAGAGCGGTGAGGTCAAAGGTCACAAACGGTGGTGGCCTGCGCAGCTGCCCAACATTCTGTCCATGGAACAGGTTTCTGTCAGTGGTGCAACTTGGCCTGAAGAGACAAACACACACCTTTTAACTGGCTGCTGTTTCTCGCTTCTAAAACTGTTTTACACTACATATTTTTTAGTTAAAAAGCAAAGCAGTTATATGTTTACTTACTAACACTTTAAGCTTTGCACCTGTGTACTGCCATCAGACCAAAAGATACACGCTCTAATGAGAACATGCAGATGTTTATCTAAGATCCCACCTTATCATGGTTTTCTGTTAACATTTGCAAACTTGCAGCACCCACAAAGTACAAGTGAGATCAAAGGAATACAATTACTCTTGAAAGCATAAGTCAGAAGAAATAAAGCCTGTTTCTAACACCTACCTGTCTCGGAGACTCAGGCCCTGAAGCCAATATCCCCCCGCTGTCGTTTCCTTTCCCAAAGAGGCTCTCTAACCCTCCCGGCCTGCTCAGCTTGCCGGCCTTCCCTTTGTAGGAGCTGGGACTCCTCCTCTTCCTACCCTCTGCTCCTCCCCCATAAGCTAATGGTCCTGAGGGGGGAGGCATTGGCTGATGTGGGGCTGGCTCCCTGGGAGAATAGGGTATACTGCTGGTGCCAAGTTCTCGACTAACGAGGAGCAGAAAAGAATGAAAATAGCTGTTAATGATCAATAGCAATTTTAATGAAAGTTTCAAACTGTTTGCATTTCATGTTTACACACTGCTCTGCTTTAAATGATCACCCTCTTATACCTTCATTGTTTGATTGTAGTCCTGGCAGCAATCCCAATAATCCCTTGTTAGGGCAATTAATCCCATTATAAAGAGGTATTACTAAACAGTTAAGGAATCATGTCATTCAATCCTGAATACAAAGGTTTAATGGGCAGTTGTCAAGGATTTTCTATCAATGAACAAATGTTAACAGTTTTGGACCAACCTCTTCTGTGAGTTGTAGCTTTGAGACCCATCAGCTCTGGATAGCCAGTCATCTGCACTGCTCAAAAGCCCACTATCCCCATGACCAAGTCCCTTTTTTCTGGCTGGGGAGACAGCCATCGCCCCCGAGCCTTGTAATGTCGGATGAAAGCTGCTGCCGTTCTTCTTGTGGTTCTCCACAGTTGGAAAGAAGGAAGAAGATGAGAGGGAGGAAGAAGTGTGTGAAGAGTTTTTTCTCTTCTTGGGTCCCACAACAGGGCCCTCCGTGTCTTTGGACGGTCGACTGGCTTTATGTGTGCCGTTACGGGCTTTTCCTAGCGTGAAAACCTGGGCTTGTGAAGAGTCTCTGACGCTAAACAACCCGGCAGTGGATGCAGATTGAGAAATGGGGGCAGTGTAGCACAGGGAGTTGGAGGGGGAGGCGATGGAGTTGGGAGAAGGAGCTGGCTGTGAAGAAACACAGGTACCAGATGGGGATAGGGAGGGGAGGCTCTCAGAAGCTAGAGGCACCTTCCTGAAACATTGAAGAGAGGATATTAAGGAGGTCAAATCAGTACGGTAAATTTTACAAAAAAACACATTAATTTTAAAAATTATTTCTGGACTTTGAATGATTCTCCAAGTCTGACTTAATCAGATTCCCCAATTTTTCTATTTAGTCATGTCTGTTTTTCTCTCTGCTACTCTTTGATTTAAATATTTCGTTTTCTTGTCAGGTTACACTTCCACACAAAAAGTTCAGGTTGGCGAGTACAGCATTTCCTCTCACACCACCTGCTCATACTCAGTCCCTGTGCACTTATAATAAATACCTGCCACCTGCTGTAGGTGCTTTCAAGTTCAAAATTTCATTAAATGCCCTCACGCATTTAAAGATTGCAGATGTTTCATTGATTCCATGTGTGGAATCTATACATAGACTTTTAGGTAAAATAAGCTTGAATTAAAGGAAACAACTGTTCATGTGACCTCACCTCCACATCTGTGCGTTGAGGTGTTTCTCCACCATGCTCTGTAGTGCCAGCCTCATTCTGTCCCATCTCCTGTCGAACACATAGTAGCCCCGTCCCATGAGCCTGCTGCTGAATACACAAAACTGGAGACATAAGAGGAAGCTGTTAAAGGCACATTTGGATTAAAAAAAGATGACCAGTTGAAATATAAACAAAGTGAGAAAGAATGGTAATAAATCAGGAAATAGAAGAAGGAAATTGCTGATAGAGGCATCAAATAATTGAAAAAGAAGTAAAGATTGTAAAAATTGAGTGATAAGAGATGTGAGATGACATACTACACTATGAAGCCAGTTCCTTAAAACTTGGGGTCTTAATTATAAGGAACATAAAAACTAAATGCAATGAAACAAAACTTTTATTGACATTGGGGCATAGAAAAAATATTTCACGTAAAAAGTAAAGCTTTTCACTGTTAAATGGAAAAAACGAGCTAAACTTGAATTTATTGGCAGTAACACGTCTCAGAGAAGCTGGAAAAAAAAAGTGAAGTAAAGTGTAAAAAAAAATAAAAACTGTTGGAGGAACATGTTGCTTATGACTGGGTTAACTGGCAGCATGTTAGTAATATTGCTGGGTATATAGAGAGCACCTCAGAGAGTCTCTCAAAAAAAAAAAAAGGGGCAAAGGTTCAACAATCTGCAAATACCTGCATCTACAAATTGTGTAACAGTTAATCCACAATGTCAAATTGTGAGAACTTTGAATATTTCATTAGCTACAGTACATGATATCATTAAAATATTTAAAGTATCTGCAGATAACTTTGTGCAAAAGGAAAAAACAGTATTGGAAAATATCTTCTGGCCCTCATGCGATAATGCATTGAAATAATTGCCATGGAAACCACTGTATGAGTTTGGTTACACTTACAGAAATCATTATCACAGTTTACTCTACCATTCACTAATGCTGGTTGAAGCTCCTTCATGCAAGAAGCCATATGTGAACATTATGCAGAAACACCACCATCTTTTCTGGGTCAAAGCTCATTTAAAACTGACTGAGGTAGAGTGGAAAATTGTTTTGTGGTTAGACAAATCAAAATGTAAAACTCTTTTTGGAAATCATGGTCTGCCTGACTAACATGCAGCTGGACCATGCAGGTTGTTATCAGCCCTCAGTTCAAAATCCTGCATCTCTGATGGCATGGGTGGTGCATACGTGTCTAAGTGGCAAATGGAAATGCACCATCAATGCTGAAATGTATATACCGGTTTTAGGAAAACATCGGTTTACATCCAGATGATGTCTTTTTCAAAGAAGGCCTTGCATCTTTCAGCTAGAAGATGCTAAACCAGACAACACATCTATCACAACAGCATGGATTTATAGTAAAAGAGGAAAGGCACTGGACTGGTCTGCATGAAGTCCAGACCAACTGAAACTGAACTGCCTGAAGCACAAAATACAACAAAGACGACTCAACACTGTTGAGCAGCTAGAATCCAATAACAGACAAGAATGGGGCAACATTCCTCTCCAGAAGGTCCAGCAGCTGGTCTCTTCAGTTCCCAGACATTTGCAGACTGTTTTTCAAAGAAAAGGGGGTGCTTCACAGAGGCTAAACACAGTCCTGTCACAACTTTCTTTTTTAAACATGCTCTTCTTTTTAGTGTGAACTCTATGAAATAGTGAACATTTGATGTTTTCTATGTTCTACTGTAAATAAAATACTTGCTTATGAAATTTGAATATCACTGCATCCTGTTTATACATTCTGAACAGCATCCTGACCTTTTGACACCTTCTTTAAATCTGGAAATAATAATTAAATTGAAAAACAGATGTATGTCCTGAAAAGCCATGTCGGGCACAGTGGAGTTATAATTTAACTAATAATTTAATTTAACTACATATACAATGTGATGTGCAATTTAATTACAAAAACTACTACCATCCATGTTAAAAAAAAGTATTTTCGTCATCTTGGAAGGAAATAAAATTGTCAAAAACTTTAAAGGCATCTCTTTTTTGTTGCTCTAGAAGCAAAGTTTAAGAGCTACAACTGAAGGTGAAAATAGAGTAAAACTCTTCACCTAAGTAACAAAGGCTTTCTAAAACTCATATGCATGTGCACTGAATGTCATTAAATTATTGAGTATTTAAATATTTGTCAGTGTAGCATAGCTGGTGCTGGTCATTACCCCTAAAGGTTGTGGGTGATGATGGGAGTAGTGAAAAGCAGATCTGTCCGTGTCGTTTCGAGTCTCTGTGTCCCCCTCGTCACTGGATAATCGACCGTTGTCTCCAGCTGCCATCGTCCAGCTGTGCGGAGACTGTTCAAGGTTGGTGGCTTGGGCAGAAGGTGCTGCTGGGAGTAGAGGACTGGAAGTTAGCGTGGAAGAGGAGCCTCCAGGGACCCTGGGGTGGATAAATAAAAAAAGAGAAAGGTGTGAAAAATAATAAGGATAAAATGCTGATAAAAGAGTGAAAAAGAGGAATCCTTGAGATTAAAAAAGAATCAGTAAAGTACAATCAAGAAAAGGAAGAGGAGGCAGGAAAAGAAGGAAGGAAAAAATGTTTCTTTCTCAAAAAAGATGATCTGAATAAAAATCAAAAATTAGTTTTTAATAACACTCTGACATGGGGCAGGCTTATATTGCTGCCTCCCCATTCTAGTGGTCTGTGTTTACAGCATCCCCTGGTGGAAAAAACACAGACAAGATGCATCTATCACATTAAAGCATCCAAATACAGATGAAATGTTCAAATATGATAAATATAAACAATCCATTACTAAATTGGAAAAGTTTAAGACTTATTCAGCATTCTGTGTGCTTATTCAAAATAAATCAACAGACTTTTGCCCACAGTGTATTACTTTATCTTCATAGAAATCATGAAAAAATAATTGAGAACACAATCTTGTTGTTAACAAATATTTGTACAAGGAAAACATTTCTAAGATAATCAGCCTCATCAAATCTTGGGTTATTTTTTCACAAGTGGTTTATTCTTTCACTCTGCTGGCAACATCATCCCACCTTGGTTTGTGTGCATTTGCCAGCCGCAGCTTCATTGTGGAGAGGGGTCGTCCATTGGGGCAGTGCGGCTTGCTGGGAGACATCGACTCCTGAGACACCATACTCTGGCTGCAGGCTTCCTTCCTTCCCTGCGCTCCATCCTTGTCTTTCTCCTTCTCTTTCAAAGCCTCCCTCTCCTTTGCCTGTCCCTTGTGCTCTGCTAGCAGGATGTCGAAATGTTTCCTTCTGCCGGGGACGGCTCGGCGGTGTGTTAAGGAGTGAGTCTGTAACAGAAGAAAATAAATAAATAAACCCTTAGAAACTCCACATTTCTTCTCTTGCAAGTTAATGAGGGTTCAAATAGGGTTTTGGCTATTTTGGTGGAAGGCTTTGCTGATAGTGGCTCAAACATTCTTCAACAAGCATGAATGTTGTACTCACAGGGGCTCAAAATCACTGCATAATGAGTCTGCTCACATCACACAGGCAAATATTACCTGGGTCCAGCCAGCATGTACACCCTTTCCAGGTATTTTGGAAGGTAACCATTCAAACATTTGGCTTTCCAACCGTTATTTACAAAATGTGATAGAGGGGTTGCTGAATAATTAGTTTAAAGAGGTAGTCTGCCTTCGAGGGGAAAATATTTCTGGTTGTCATTCAACGGAAATGCTGAAAGTCTGGCTGGAGTGGTTCATATATCATGATCCTAACTATCCACACTGCTGAAAAAAAATGTGACAAGCTGAAGTAACAGCAAAGTAAACTCCGGTGCTTGGTCTTCATGTTCATCTACCCTTGTTTCAGCAAGACGGAGGACCACAACAAGGACAGTCTGGCACCAGCAAATTCTGCTGATAACTGGATTTTTCATAGCAAAATTAGTACAAATAAAAAATTCCAAAGCTAAAGACATTGTTGTTTGTTTACAGGCAGCTTGCTACCTTGCTTCCACAGAAGTCAATTTACATAGAAGTGATTTTGATTTGAGCAAATTGTTTTTGCAAAGTATGATCACGTCCCCTTTAGAATTTTATTGTGACTAGCACAAACATTGTGGAGTATTCTATCAGTCAGATCAGACAGATTACCTTAATCAAATTCACTTACACTGCCAAGAAAAATTCTTTCAAAGCTGTTTAAGTGGGATTAACTTTATATGTCACTTCCAAATTCTCTCACAGATCTCTATGAAGATCACTTGTTTTTTTTTTTTTACTATATGTCCTCCACTTGTACAAAGTTTTAAATCTAATATTAGGAGTAAAAACTATTGTAGTTATGTTACAATCCTCATTTTACTCTCCTTGATCTTCATGCCAAATACTTAAAACTGCCATTTACATGAAACATACCCAAAAATGAACTTTAAATGAGCTGGCATAGTGTGAATAATATTCACATACGTCATGATCTGCTTCTTTTTTCCTCTTCTTTTTGTGCACATGGAAGGGGTTATTATTGCTCACAGAAAACACTGCCCCCGAAAAGCTCTAAATTTGACAGATGCGGCCGAATGAAGCCATGAAAAGCATTAAATGTAACAATAAACCAAAGTATTAAAAAAGTCTAAATGACTGAATGGTATTTCTTTAAACAGCCATAAATGTGTGAAGAGAGCCATATTTGCATTACTCATAATAAATTACCACTTTGGCACACTTAGGAATACTCATCACTACTTGATTTGATTTTTTTGGTCTGTTAAGGCAAAACATGATCCTGTAAATTGGCATTGTTTTGGTTATTTAAGTGGGTCACACACAACACACATCAGTGTTCAGTTTAAAGCTTTTAGTCTATTCTTACCACAGTGTAATATATACGATACAAAGCATTATATGAATATTTCAATTTGATTTGATACGGAAATTGTCAGATTAGAAAGACAGAAAACTGCTTCATTTTATGCTGTAAGGATATCTCTGGTAACACAGGTTGCTTCTGCTTGAGTCATCTCACTCTTTTTGAGAGGTATAAACCACCACCAGAGCCCTCTAATTGACATTTCCCGGAAAGAAATAGGAGCTGCACTAATGATGCAAGTTTCTGTTCTCTATAAGAAGAACAAAAACTGAATAATTCTCAAGGAAAAGTCTACTCAGATTCAGTACAGCTGACAAATACAGTCAGTAAAAGTAATACCTACCTCCATCTATGTGTCCCTTTTTTTTTTTTTTTTTGCACTAATTTATACAAAATGTTGACATTTCCTCATATTTTGGCCTTTAACTTATATCATGCATGTCCAGATATGGAAAAGACGATGCACTTATTATTTTGACTACCCACTCCAACCTCTAAAAAATACATGAACACATTAGCTTGACGGATGTTTAATAAGTTAATAACCAGTCTGTTTGGAAAGATTAGCAAAGCTTGGTAGAGATAATTAGAGGGCAGTAATAGAGTATTACAGCTAAAAGATGTTGTAGTCTCATCCAACATCTATAATTACCTCATCAAGTAAAATGTGCGCCCTGTAATGTTCAGCACTGCTGCTACCCGACATTAAGAGAGAAATTGGTAACACAGACAACGAGGCAGACAGCATCATAGCAGTTGTTGGAGACTCTCAGTGATGTTTGTAGTCTGTTCAATATGATTACTGTCATAAACAAACAAAGCTGCTTTCCTGGTCAGGCTGCTGTAGACGGGAAGCAGGAGGAAGGGTCACAGACTGTTATTGCCTCTGCAAAAATCACACCAAGGTGGAGAGTACGAGGAGAGATTGTGCATTTGTGTGTTCACTCGCGTTACCTTGCAGGTGAGAGACCGTGTGCATGGCCGTTTTGTCTCGGGGTCCTGTACTCCACAGTGCTTGTCAGGATCAAACACTCTCCCTGTAATGCAAGCACAGACACACACAAGCAAATACACATTAGACTGAAAGGCCATCATTGGGTAATTTCTTCCTTCCTTCCTTCAAATATTAAATCTCATTTGATAGGAGTGGGAGCACAGCAGTACCATGAATAAATAAATTTGTTTCTTCTCAGACAGCAGTTCACTCATTCTCACTCCTACAGATCACATCCAATCACATATTCCTATACTGTTTCGATCCTTCAGTTGTAGAATAAGAAAACTTTAATAGGATTATCACATCTCAAATAATTAGGAATATTTCTAGTATCAAACACATTATCTGAACAGGCCCCTTTATACTGTGACAAACCAATTTTGATGGGACACACTGACAGCATCACAAGCAGCACCAATGACTGACGGCCCAGTAAACTCTTGCATTCCCTAATGAATGGATTCTGGAGGGAAAATTTACTTGGTGATGAAATCAACTTTAAAGGCTATGTTTGAGATGATGCAACACTTCCTGTATGAGCAGAAGCAAAAAACAGCAAAAATCCCTAAAACAATATTTATAATTTATATTTTAACATATTCTAATTCATAATTAAGTTTCTCTGCTCACAGGATACTTTTTCTTCTATTAATGAAAACTGACAAGTACCACACAGGAAACAGATGAAGTTAACAATGACAATGGCAAATAGACAGTCTTTTTCTTCCAGATCAAATATGCAATCACTTAATTGTTAGGAAAAAAAATGGAAAAATGCCTAAACAGGCAAAGTCTGCAGCAAAAAGAAAGAACTTGCAGTCCTTATCTAAACTGTTGCACCTGGCTGATGGGTAAAAAACATCGCCCCAACAAGAGAACTGACAGAGTAAACAATCAAAAGGATTGTATAACTGCTTTATGAGTGCATAAAAAAAAAAAATCCCAATCAGTTGTGTCTAAAATTTAGAGCAAGTGCAAATAAAAAAGGAAGGGATAAAAAAAAGAAAAAAAAGAAAGGGGTTAAGCAAGGAAGACGTTAAGGTTTGGAGACAGAGGACGCCCTGACAGTGGAAAATAGACAAGGAATGAAAAAGAAAAAGGAGCTGGTGTTTTGAATGTAGGAAACCAGCTGAAGGGAATGGCAAATTCCAACCAGAAAAACAAAATGTGAAAAAGGTGGCCATGGAAGGACTGGATGAAACTTATATTCAGTGGTACTTCTGTATGGTGCAGGTGCAGTGAGTACTGCGACAAATACTGTGACATAAAGGCCAATAGACAGTGGACACTTTTCTCTATCAAAAGTAGGTTTGGTGATGTAAAGGTAATTTTTGCCACACAGCAAACAGGCATTTAAGACGGATTCACACTAGCGCCATTTGGTTCACTTTAAAAGAAACCTAGTCTGCTTCCATGCATAGTACGTTTCATCTGGAGTACGTTTCATCTGGAGCAGTATGAACGCTCATTCGATTCGAACCAAAGCAGCAAACTCAAATCCTCTTAAAAAGCAGGAGTCTTCTTTCATTTTCAAATAAACCGTGGCGTGGTTCGTTTGCCGCGTGAAAGCAAATAAACTTTGGTGTTGCTCCATTGTTTACTTGCGATGAACGAGCTGAGGGGAAGGGTATTGGTTTTTGGTCCTGCCCAATCAATGAACCAGATTTTCTTCTTCATCCTGCGTTTTTAGCTTCCTAATCAGGTGTAACTGTGTAATGTGCTATGCTTGAGTAAAGTACAGTGTGAAAGCAAAACCAAACAAAAGGAATTCCCCACCCAATCAAATCGAGTCCCCCAGAGTATCCTGGTGTGAATGCACCCTTACTCAGGACAGATCAACTAAGGAATATTCCTGGTGTTTTTACAAAGCCAGAATGTTCTGCTGTTGAAAGATTCAAAACTATTTTTTTCTCTATTTTCTTACTAAATAAAACAATGAATCAACATCCTCCAGGAGTGGAGATTCATCATTTTCACTAGTAGTTGACCTTTTAGCAAACTAAAAGGTCTGGGAATATAACAGTAGAAAAGAGCTGAGACAGTGATGGCAAATAATTTAACTTGCGTGCACTGTGGTGATCATCAGAGGCAAACGACGAACCAAGGGGACTTCTGCTAAAACTCACTCTCCTCAAAAGTAATGGAAGCATTTTTTTCTTTAAAAAAAAGTGATCATGGTTGACAAACGCAGAGGAAATCGCCATCAGCAGCTTTTCCATCAGACTGTCAAGTAAACTTTTAAATGTCACACAACAGAAAATGAACGTCAGGTCAGTTTCATAGCCTGTTTGGAGCGGATATTGTAGGCTGTGTAGGAGGAGCTGTAAGCTACTTAATGTGTGGCTGTGATGAAAACACTAACAAGAAAGTGAGGAAGAAAATTCAAATAGAAACTTCTCTTCTTGCAACATCAGTGAGGATTGACCATGTTTATTCCCTGGGAAAAGAAATATTTGATCATTAGTGCATTATGTGAGCAACATGCTTACGTTATCAGAACTTATAAGTAGCAGCTGCTTTTATCTGCCTTGATATGTATCAACCGAGAATTTTCATTGAGCTTTTTCTGATGCTAATCATCACATTTTTCATGAAAAAGCATTAATGAAGCATAACTAGAGTTTAGTAAGCCTTTTTAATGATACATTTTGTTATATATGTAAGGCTAAACATTTAGAAAGAAACATGAGGAACAAAAACTATATTGTAAGTTGATTTAATTTTCTTTTTGATGAAATTAAAATCACTTTTGTTCTTCTTACTGCAGTCATTAAGGAATTTAAAGCTGAACTTTTTCAAACACAGTCAAATGTAATGTTCATAAAAACAAGGAGACAGCCCTTTATTTCTCCAAACAAACTACCAAATCAGCGACAACCTTGAGTCAGCAGATCATCCTAAACAGTGTTACTGTCAGTGGGCTGTAATCTTGTGCTGGACTTTCCTATAATACCTGTAATCGTTCTGTGTTTGCACTCCCAGACAACAGGTCCAGCGTTTGCAGCAAGAGCAACAAAAACGTGCAGAGATGTAAACAAACTCACATGGTCACTCGGACAGCTCACGCCAGATTGAAAAAGGAGGCAAAGCAAAGCAGACACGGGCTGAGAGACACTGATGAGGAGAGGAAACCAAACACGAAAGCAAAAGGCACAAAATGAGTAAATAATATAAAAAATAAAAAAAATAATAATAATGCACAGACTGAAAGCGGTGGGAAAAAATGTAGGAGACAGCTAAAAAGAAAACATGACATTGTGAAAGAGAGAAAAGAGGAGATCAAGAATGAGAGGAGGGGGAAAAACACAGGAGGTGGGGAAAAACTCTCAAGAAAATAAGAGGTTTCTTGGCAGTCTTGGAAGTGTAAATCAGAAGCACAGACAGAGACAGCCAAACAATACCCTCAAGTATCCATCACAAGCCTTTTCACCACA
The DNA here is from genome assembly GCA_037177495.1 of Rhadinocentrus ornatus. Lineage (NCBI taxonomy): Eukaryota > Metazoa > Chordata > Actinopteri > Atheriniformes > Melanotaeniidae > Rhadinocentrus > Rhadinocentrus ornatus. The sequence continues at coordinate 16,412,929 of JBAMHW010000026.1, read as the reverse complement.
TTGTCGTTCTCTTTACTTTGAGATCAGCACTAACATAACATGCGCATCAGAACAGAAGCGCAACAGAAGTTAGAATGAGAAAGAAATGTGGATGAACATGGGCAAGGAGTGATGAAGGCAAAAACTGAGAACTATAAAGGGATTAAAATATAACAATGTCTCCATTTTTAAAACTTACATTTTTGCCCTGCCTTTGCACTCTTCAGCTAAACCTTTGGGGCTGGAAGCTCTTCAAAAACGGTTAAGAAACAGGGCTTGTGCTTGTAAGGGAGTCTGCATGCATCCATTAATGGAAAGAGGGAAGGTCAAACTTTTCTATCTCAAGAATGTTAACAGCCTAAAACCTCAAGAATCCCTTTTGTAACCTGTGGGTTGATAGTTTGCAGAAAATGACATTTTCTACATACATATGGACATGATTTCTGACCTGAGAGTCTCGTGTGTGACCTGGAGGAAGTTTTAGTCCCATTTTGTTGCTTCTTCTCCATCTGTGACAGCGAAGAAAATGCAGGCAGAACAACAGATCGGTGAGCAGGTGAGGATGACAGGGAGGACTTCCGATCCAGAGGGGAGGGTGACGGTGTCGAGGACGCCCGCCTGTCCAGAGGGGAGCGCGCCGGACTGGGCCGCCTATCCAAAGAAGATGGAGGGGTGATAGAGCGCGGTGTAGACGGCCCGCTGCTGCCACGACCATTGGTGAGCTTTTCACTCAAACGTTGGGATGCTGGGGGGGTGAGGGAGGAAGATTTTAGGGGAGAGGGGGAAGAGGAGGAGGACGGGGTGAGGCGCACATGTGATGCAGAGTCGGCTCGGCCGAGGCAGGGCATCTTCTCCAAGCTAACGACTGGAAGTGATACACTGGAGAAGAGTAAGAAGAAAGTAAAAGAGAAGTTTAAACAGCACAAATTATTAGTTTTGGAGGCAACAACAGCATCATGTGACAATTTATTAGACTCTCACAACACTAAGATTTAAATGATAATGTAATTGTGTTAAAAGTGATAGGTTTACACACCATGTCTTGTTCCGTGCCCCTTTAGGAGGGTAAACAGCAAGTGGCGCCTTACTGAAGCGGGAGTGAGGGTAATCTTTAGGGATCCTGAATGCCAGCATGTCCCCAGGGCTGGGAGCCACAGTGGGGGCCACAGCAGGTGCTTTGGGCTTCATGGGAACCAAGGGGCTCCGGGAGGGGACTGGGGAGCTGTGTCGCTTCTCTAAAACAAGTCAAGACAAAAATGGAGACATATTCGTTTGAGTTCAAGTAGGTGTCACACTCAAATAAAAAGTAAAGCTCAAAGGCATTGCCAGTGATTCTGGGTATTTTTCTCGAATTTACAGCCAGTTAGCATTTGAGTGCGTCATTTTTGGAGTTGATTTTTTTTTTTTTTTTTTTTCGTTTTTTAATAAAAAATAATAATAATAAAAAATACTACTTTGGTACCAGATGGCTATGTTGTAATACAAGAGAAAGCAAATCTGTGCCACAACTTCTCCTTAAAAGAAAAGTTTTCAAATCAATTTCATAAACTTTTCCTCTAATTAGCAACATGCTCATTACTATCTGAAGTGCCATTATGTGATAAACTCCGCCATACTGCTGTTGCGTGAACTTCAACACCAGCCAACTGTTATGAATACCTTTTGACCCAGATCTGACGAGAATACATAAGTGAAAACTGCTGAGACACAGTAGGAAATGCAGAAGGGGAGTAAATCATAGGCTGTCGGGAAGAGGGGTGGAAGGGGGTGTGGGGGACTTAGGAGAGGAGAGGAGCTCACACTTACGGTTTTTGCTATGCATGTCTTTGTGGGAGCAAGGTGGGTAGGGGGGTGGGGGGGGTGGTCCAGGACTGTCTCTCTCTGTGTCTGTCTCACAGGGAAACTATATTCCAGCTACCTGAATGAAAACAGAGGGGTGGACATGTCGTAAACTCTCAGAAATGAGATGGGGGGGTGGGGGAAAAAAAACACTAAACACTCTAAAAATTATCTTTTGGGTAGTTACATAAATACATAAATTAGGTATAATTTATTTTTATGTAATGATGCGCCCTGAGTCCATCTCTTCCTTAAGATACTTCAGAGGTAAAGAATCAACATCTGTAAGACAGGCTGGTGGAAAGAAAGCAGTTGGGTGCTTTTTTTTTTTTTTTGGATGAGATTATAACTGTAAGTTTGTTGAATTTCCTGCCTGTTGATAATAATAAAAAAAAGTGCAGGAAGTGGTAAAACAATGAAATGTGAAGCTCAGGGTGAATTAAAGGGCAGCCATTTTTTAAAGTTACTAAAATGGTGCCGCATGTTTAGTTTTTGTTAAAAAGATTTTTTTAAGAAAACAACAAATCACTATTTCTCACTTAAAAAAGAAAAAAACAGCATTATTGTACATTCATCAGTATGCCAGAACAGAAGAAATATTCAAAAGCTCCTACAGAAACCTTTTTCTTTAGCCTTTCCTACTTAACTTAGAACAGCATGACATGTACCAGCCAAACTAAAACAACTCCCTCAAGTCGCAATGCTCCAACAAATGCACACACACTAAAACTAACATTCTTTCTTACTGTTTAACTTTATTGACATTAGTTTATACATAAGCTTTAAAAACAGAGAAATATGCTTATTACCTCTCTTTGATGGTAAGAATAAGCTAGGTAACCAGCATAAGAAATGCTTAACTGAATTCAGACTATTTCTCAACTGTTTCCCCTCAGTCTTAATACTAAGCTAAGCATTTCTTCCTGTAGCTGTAGATCCATATTTAATGTGCAGACTGTGCTGATGTCATGGTTTACCCATCAAGCAGCATCAAGCAGCAACATATAGACAGCAGGCACTGTATATGTTACTAATAGCAGAACGTTGAAACATCATTGCTGAGTCTGATTTGTGAAGTGTTTGCTCAGAGAGCATGAGAATCAGTGTAAGCGTGCTGCAGGTGACTGAGCAAGAGTGCACACAGTGTGTCCACAAGGGTCTCGCTGTGCTAATTAAAACAGTGCAGGTATGTGTATGTCAGAATCCATATATTCTGAGCATGCATGCAAGTGTATGTGTGCATACTACGTAGCAGAGTGTACATTAGGTATACATCGACAGTATGATTACTATGTGGGAGCATAATTTGCATGTGCACTTTCATGTGTTTTTAGCATGTGTGGCAGGTGTGTAAATAAGACAGTGGAGGCCAACAACCTGGGAAACAGCTGTATTCAGAATAACAGGGTCAAAGTCCAAAGTTGTGTTCACAGGTATGCAGTACAAATTTCACATATTTAATCACAAATTTTTTTCCCCACACACAACTGTATAGCTCAATTAATCTATTCTGTAGAAATAGAGGAGGGAAAGCTAAGATTCCAGGCTTATTCTGTGATTTCAGGAATTCTTCTTTACTTTCAACACAGCCAGGAATGAGATGGTCAGCAAATACGAAGTAATATATCAAATTTGCTGTTATTTGGTTGAGCCATATTAACCCGATGCTTAGTTACTCAAGTCAACTTTGCAACCTAAATTTTTTGGGGGGATACATGCTTTTACTTTATAAAACTGAACAAAAGTCATCCTGTAAAATGAGCTGCATAAAAAATTTAATTTACCCCTTGCATAAATATGATTTAATAACAGCACAATTCAAAGATATTTTAGGCAAGAAGCATAATTCTCATGAGCAAAAATGAATAAAATACTAAGCTTCTTAGAAATCTGTGTGTGCAGTAAGACTTATAGAATAATCGACTTATTTTTTTTTTTCTCCCAGAACAGCCTTAGGTTTATTACATTTTGCAGAAGGACCAAACCAGGGGAATCAACAGCCATCTGGAAGCTCACCATACTGACTTTACAATACATGGACAAATGCCCAGGCAATTTCACTAAGCCACTCGACCACAAGAGCGCCCTGCCTATAACGCTCTCCTGCCTGACGGTTGTTATGGCAATGCAGAGAGCCCAGCTGGCTGCTGATTGGCCTCTGACTTATCCTGTGGGCGGAGTCAGTGGAAGATGAGGAAGCGGGCTCTCATAGCTCAGCTGAGTTTGTTTACGTTGAGAGAGGAGTATGAGAGTAAGAGAGGAAGAGAAAAACTGTAAGAAAAAACATATAAGGCTTGTAGTCTTCAGTATTTCAGTGTTGAGTCAACTACATCTGCAGTCTTAAAAACACCAAGTTGCACCTAGTGTAAACTAAGAAAACTGACACAAAACATCAAGATGCAATATCCAAAAATAAAAGTCGACTCACGTGTTTCTAAGGCATGCATCGTGTGTAAAATCAAAGTAATCTTTAAATTTAGTCAATGGTGGTAATGTACATATACAACAAACTTAAAAAGAAATAAAGTAAATTAAAAATAATAATAATAATAAAAGTATAATAAAATAGCTGTGATGCACAGTAGCCTTGGCATGTTAACTAGCCTATATGTCAGCTAGTAGTTCACAGCAACAAAAGGTGCTGAGTCATCATCACCACCAGTACACAAAACTAAATACACCTTCCGTGATAAGGGGTACATCTCTCCAACAGCAGCCAGACAGCATGTTAACAAGACCACAACCCAGTAACACACAAAAACAACAAATTAACAAAGAAGCAACAAGCAGCCCAAGCGATTGTCAATTTAGGTGTGACATGAAACCAAAAGGAAATCCAGCACTATTCTCATCTGACTCTGAGCTCATTTAATCCACCACTGCAGTGAGAAGTTGCACGGCGAGACAGGCAGACGCTTCCACCGACGACAACAATATGACCCCTTTCATCATGTGCTTGACTTGCTCTCATGCAGGAGGGCAGCGGTTTGCAGAGGAAGACGAAGATGTTGTAGTAGATGAGAACTGGAAGGAATACATTAAATCATCTGAAGATGCTGTGGAGACCTCATTTATTTAAACACGCTGCTTCAAATAGCATACTGTAGATCTACTGTGACACTAACTTTCTCTAGTTTCAGGTGGTGATCAGGGCCCAAAGGTGCACAGGGTTTAAAATAAACTATGCTATTAAGATTTGCCCTTAAAGAATTCATATTTATTTAAATTTTTACAGATAACATAATCTTTGAGGTTCACTCGCAAGCATTAAAGCATTTCTTTGCATGTTTCTTTGAAAGCTCACTAAAAAGAGTATGGTGCTAACACTGCCAGTGTGAGGGATTTAGTTTGTATCCCACTGGGGCACTTATGCTAAGAATATACATGCTTGCCTTACCCTAAGGAGATTTAAATAAACAAATCCACTAAATGGAACAAGTCTCTGATGTATAAAATATAGCATATCTTAACCTGAGAGCAAATTATGTAGCATGTAGTTGTTAGTTATGATCACTCCCTTCTTCAAGCACAGCTAAATGAGCAGCAAACTGGGCATGCATAACTAGAAGCCACTGACCCCTGAGGCAGCCAACCCCTTTCTCTTCCCTCTGTGTGCATGCATTTCTGTATATGCAAAGCCTCAGAGCTGCTCTGATGTACAGGTCAAGCGTCCCTTGATGGATACACATAAAAACAAATATAATACTGCAGTGATGCATCAAAATGCCACTCGGGGTCACAACATTTAAAGCAGAATTCCCAGCAAGGGACAATGGTGCTGTGCTTGCGGGGTGGGGTGCTACGGTGGTACGATGGAAATGTGCAACAATAGCAGGAAATGCATAAAACATCATAAAACTATCTTGACAAGGTGAGTTCCTTAAGGCGATCTGTTCAGCTAAGGTCAAGGGGAGCATTTTTCATTTCATGACACAGAGCAGTTGGGCATATAATGCTTTAAATTAAATAAAGGAGTAATTTATAGTAACAGGATGACTTAAGGATGACTTCTAGGGCACAGCTGCACACTTAAATAATTATACACATAAAAGTATATGATGAAATCTACCTTTCTGGCCAGCTACAATGTTTGATTGTTATCCAGTTATGGCCTGAAGATAATTTTATGTTTCAGGGTGCTGACTGTGTGTGCATGAGTGTGTGTCAGACCTGTTGTCACCCAACTGAGCAGAAACTCTGCCAACAAGGGTAAAGGAGTGGCAGGAGCAGGCACCAAACAACAGTGGCTGTCAAGAGTTTATCTGTTTGTGTGTCTTTCACAATACAGCTGACCTCCTTCTGTTGAGAAACAGAAAGTGAGGATGTGAGTGTTTGCGTGCGTGTGATCATTAAGCATAACCATGTGCCCGCCACAAGCCCCCTCCTCCACTCAGCTCAAACAGAAGCAGCAGCTCGCGGGCAGATGCAAGCGCACTCAGTGAAGCCACAATCAAAAACAAACAAGTGGACAGGCAGAGTAGAGGGCCAATAGGAGCTGGGTGTGGCACTGTGATTTTAATTACAAATCGATAACTGTCTATTTTCTGTAGATTTCCTTTCAAAACATCCACCCCTTTTGGAAATTTGATTTTAATTCTACAACATTGTTTTTTGTTGGACATAGATTACAATCTTTGAAGCAAGTCACGCATGCTGCTTGGTCCTGAATTCATGAATGTATATATTCATGTTATTCAACTTCATGTTTAAACAACCTTAATATTGGGGGTAAGTTGGAGATTTAGCAAATTTTAACAAGTCACTTTGACAAAACCTTCTAAAAGTGTATCAGGAGGGAATACCAGCCTGCTGTCTAAGCACCACCTTAAGAGATGTTCATTAATTGGTGAATGTACCTGTTTGTTAGAATAATGCTTGTTTACAAGGCTAAATCTGTAAATTATTTAGTGTTTATCAGCTTCTATCAGCTTGCTGAGTATTAGAAAGCATGAACTTGTGGCATTTGTGAAAAAGGGATGAGTTTTAGGGAGGTAATGATTTCAAATGAAATAGTTGTGTGTATCTTGGTGAAGTACATAAATACGCCCTGATGCTTTTGTGTGCGACTTTGTCCTGAAAGGCCTTTGTGTGCGGCTCTTACCATAGTGTGTGAGGATGCCCTGAGGAGTGATCACCTTACTGCAGACATGGCAGACAACAAGACAAAAATCCTCCAATGCTGGGAAAGGGCTATAGACAAGCATCTCTGAAAGAGACACAAAGAGCAAAGAGTCCACATTTTTATTCATAAAGACTAATCAAGATGAAAAACTCACTCATGAAACAGAATAAAATACAGGGATTCAAATTATCAACATGCAAAGTGAAAAATTTTAAAATTAGCATAATTTTGCACGACATATTTATACATATACCGTCAGACTGCTATCCCCAGCAAATTTTTCAGAGCTTTAGCTCAGCATATTATCATCCATGAAGCAATAGAAAGTTCATTGACTTTCCCTGTGGCTACACTGAAGACCTATTCACAGAGCGGACTTCTAGTGGGATGTATCTGTTCACTGGCTGCACAAGCAGCACATGACGCAGGCTTGTGTCAGGCCCAAGCAAGACATGAACGTGAGCTTTTTTTAATATGACTGTTTGTACTTCAATTTTTTTTGCAATCAGCACAGTGATGCAGATTCCCAATGTTTTCCACTGAGTTTTGTGTCGTATGAGTAATCAAACAGAGACGTCAGCAGACTGCATAAGGGACGATGTTACTAAGCAACTGCCAGTCAGTAGTAGCAAAATAAATGACGATAGGGTAACTGAGACCCCAAAGTGGAGATCCAGTGTGGCTCAACGCTAGTTGGTATACAGAATGAGTATGTATGACAAAAAATTTCGTTATAGACTAAAATACCTACAACTTCAACAGTTAAGCAGATTTTATTTATGCTTATTATAAAGTGCAAAGATGAGTAAAAAAAATATATGAAATTGTAGTTTAAGATTGTTATACAAACATACAACCTGATTAACTTCTTCTGGTCTGTAATTCAATAATACATTATTCATATAGTATTACATATGATATTTGCAGCAGCCACATATTGGAAATTTCTTACAAAACCTTAAAAACTATTTCTTAAAAACTTCCTTTTAGGCTTCATGAACAAAAACGTCCTGTTTAATATGCCAGATGTAAAGCAGAAGAAGAGCCCAATATGACATCAGTGATGGAAAACAGTGTATAAACTATACACTGCCAGCATCTGCCAATGGAAAGGTTTGCTTGAGTTCATAACTATCGAGAAAAGTTTATCATTTGATTGTTTGATAAGTGACTCACAAAACAGGAAGCCACACGGCCTCATGTTTTTTAAATTTGAATATGGAAAAAGTTTCTCTCTTTAATGTGATTAATCAATTACCAAAAAAAGCTGGGGATTTATTTTAATACACTGATCTGTTATTCCATATTTACCACTGTTCAATATTGTCATTATGCTTTGGAGCCATATTAGTCTGACTGGGGGCTTAAACTCTGTTTCACAATTATCAGCAGCGAAACCAACAACTTACCACAGACACATAGATGATTATTGTGTTGTCATCACTAGACAGACAAGAAGAAAGGAAAAAGAAGGCTTAAGTGTACAGCATTTTAGTTAGAGAAGAGCAACAAAAGACACCCTCGTCCAGTAAACCGGACCCGAAGAAACAAATAGGTCCACTGGAAAGCAACTGTTATCTGTTCTGGCTAAGCTATCAGAACTTGACAAATCAAAGCACTTATTAGCAGAGGGCTGAGGGGGAGGTGGGATGTGTGGCATAGATGTATGTGTGTTTGGGTAGGCATGCAAGAGGAGAGGGAAAAAAAAATCTGAATGTGTGGGTGTCTGACTGTGCATGTCATCACGACCTTGCATTGCTTCCGAGTTTGTTGTCATCTGGACAGCTAAAGAGACAGACAGTCATACTAAGTACTCATCGGGATGTGTGTATATGTGTGTGTGCAGAAGCAGAGCTGCAGGGTCACTCAAGGACGAAGTGTACCATATTACAGGTTTTATGTATGCAGAGTGTGTGTGATGCTGAACATGACACTCAAGAGCATGTGACTGAAAGAGCCAAAGTGTGTTTACACACAGTTAAAGATCAGAAATAGTTTCATTAGATTCAGTCTACATACACACAGTACAGGGGGTATTATCATTTTTACTGTTGGAAATATTGGAATATACAGTTATCTTAATGCTGGTTCAAGTAAATATATAAAGGTAATGAAACAGAATCAAAATTTAGAATACTACAGTGTAAAAGAAGTAAAATAACCCTGGTATTACAAAATAAAATAAAAATTAGTATAGGGCTGGACGATATGGCCAAAACTTGTATCACGATAAATTTCTTAATTTAATAATAATAATAAAATTAAACTAAATTCTTTAGCCGATATTTTCTTTGCTTTTGGGGGGGGGGGCGTCAGTCCCCAAAAGTCTCTAATAATACCAGAAAAAGTCACTAGATCTGTTGCTAGTCGCTAAAAAAAAAAAAAAAAAAAAAAAAGTCACTAGAGGGGAGTTAAAACGAACAGGACAAAGTAGCTAAGTTGGCGACACGGAGCCAAACCACTTCCGTACCAAAGAGTTTGTCTTTCCTCTCTTATCAACAACTTCGTCTGCTTTCTCTTCGCTTGTAGAAGCTTGTTTAGTCACGTTTGCATTACAGACATGAGCACTCGTGCAGCTACTAGCAACTAGCAGCGTTGGAGCCTAGCCTAGGCTAGCCTTCTACCTCGCGCTGAGCACAGCCAACTGATGCTGGGCTTTTTTTCTTTTCTTTTTCTTTATTACTGCTGGGCTTGGTCAGGCTCCGTGTCTGTGGTGTACTTCATCACTTACGTAGCCAATGTGAACGCCAGTCGGTGAAACGCTGTAATCTTATACTGTATGTATATCGAAATATCGGAAATTTGTTCAAAACTCATATCACCGTTATTGAATAAAAGTATATTGCGATGTATATTGATATTGAATTATTGTCCAGCCCTAAATAAGTATAACAATTCTGACACTGTTAAATAGTTAAGATTAAACAAATGATGTTTATACTCTGAGCTGTTAAAGAGACTAATTGGAAAGAGTGCTGGCAGGTTAGCTGCACTTGGTAAGTGGTTTCTGTTTGAAATCAGGGTCACCAAACCAAGCCTTTCCTGTGACAATATTCAGAGCAAATTAGCAAATGTTCTTGTTAAAAGAATACAGCTAAGGTTCTTCAAAAATTATGATGGCGATCTATCTTTTAATGGCAAATTTTAGCATATTCAGTGACATCAAAAAACACGAGCAAGACAAAAAAAAACAAAACAAAAAAAACAACTAAAGAGAGCAATTTTCTCTGCATCTGCCAAGTCAAATGCAAACTAAGTATGTATTTCAGCTGCCTGAACCGTGTGTGTGTGTGTGTGTATCTCAAGCCAACGGCCAGAGTCTGCCAAATGAGTGACAGGCCAGAAAATGAGCTACAAAAACAATCAGTGACTAGTGAAAATGTATGTTTGGGGCTTAGAAAACAATCCTACATTGGACACACTGATTGTGTAAAGAAAAAGCAAATTGGTTCCCATCTGTAAATTGATGTTTGGAGAGCAAACTACATTAACTTGACGTAAACAAAACAGTTTAAAAGCATAAACTATTACTTTTGAAACAGCAGGTTTGGTTCACTAACATCACAGTTGCGATGCCAACAGTAACAAACAGAATGTTAATGAGAGAAAGTCAGTCAGATTTGGGGAAATCTCTGGATTTCCAACAATATCAAACAACCCGTTTGAGAGAAGGAGAAGGTGTTAGAGTCATGGCTTCAACTTAAGTTGTATTTTGATGGCCACACCAGAAAATTATTGGTGTGGCACCAAATTGTCTGACAGAGTAAACAAGCTGACTAGTACTTGGCAGACGACTTAGGCTGCAGAGCCCAGCCTACACAAACATTCATGTACAATTATTCTTTTTTTTTCCCCCCACAAAATTATGGATGATTCAAGATGACACTGGGTTTTAGAGACAGTTTTTTTCTCCCTCACAGTAAAGCTGTAGCTTTACAGCGAAGGTCTCCAATGTGGGAGACCAGGGTTCAAATCCCCCAGGGGACGAACATTAACACCTTCCAGTTGGGTCCTTAGGCAAGACCCTTAACGCTACTGCCTAACCATTGTAAGTCACTTTGGATAAAAGTGTCAGCTGAATGACTGTAATGTATTGAAACAATTAACTTAGACAGCTGTCATTTAAAATTTTACTATTTTCGGCTAGTGATACAAGTTATTTGATGTAAAAACATGTTTTTGCCTTTTTTTAATTAACACTGATTAAATCTGGACTAGACTGTGTGATGCATCTAGAATCTGTGTCACTTTTTATCACATAAAACCCCCCCAAAAAGTACAGAAATGTCATACACACATTATATTTTTGTATCTAGGAGTTACCTGGCTAATATGACTAATTTAATCCCTAATCATTTAACTACAAACAACATTGCTTCATTTAGTTCATGACTTATTTTTAGTCTAGTAGATAATAGAGACTTTTTAAATCCTCAACTGAAAGGTTTCAAAGCCCATGTAGGAAACAGCCCAGCAAAATGTTATCCGTTCCATTGCATCTAAGTGCATCAATAATCTAAGTACATTTAGCGTGGGCCACATTTTTAATCATGTTTGCAGAGATTCTGTCCACTGTACTACAGTGGAATACACATAAAGGAATACCAGTGTATACTGAGGTATTGCCTAAAGCATTATCATAGCTTGATGGCTTGGCTGAATCCTGTTTGTACTAGAGGAGCTAGCAGGCACTCAAATAGCAGCACTACAGCACTGTCTATTCCTAGTGAAACAATGACAGTGCTTGGCAGCCTAATCAAACTGAGTTTCTGTTGGTTATCACCATCTCTGCTGTGTGAATGTGTGATAGCAATAAAGAGACAGTTACCAATCACAACCTGCTCTTCACATCAATTACTGCCAAGCTATCCTCACCACACAAATAAATGTGCACACGTTGAAAAAGTCTCAAGTGAGTACACACGATAATAATAATCAAGGATGAATCAGTGATTGTTGGATGTGAATAATAAATAAAACATTTTCACTTTGTGTGTGAGTGTCCTTGTGTGAACACGTCTGCGTATCAGTCTCAGCAGGCCTCAGTGTCATGTTGCCAACAGATCAGCAATTCTGGAAACACCGCTCCAGTCTGGCTCTGACATAAGGAAGATGAGGCGTGCAAGTTTGCGTGGGAGGGGAGAGGGGAATTGGTATTTGACCAGCAAGAGTGAGAAGAGTTTCCCCGGCTCCACGTGTGCGTCACTGTGTTCCTACGGGGGCTACAGCTCGCTCAAACTTTCAAGGATGACTCAAGTGTGTTACACTGCAGCGCATGCTCCTGTGGGTATTTATACATGATGATGTGTGAAGGAACTCCTCTGGCTCCATCTCCAGGGTGGAGGGGTTGGAGTGGGAAGGCACCCGCGCATTGCTCAGGGGCACTCTTCCCCCCATACACAAAAGCCCTTCACATGATTAATCAAACCTAACTCCATACAGAGCCTTTAGTCTAATCTAACAATCTAAGCATACTCCAAAAGAAGCTCTTGTAGCTGAATTGAACTGATTAACTACCTCTCATGAATATATGGACTTTAGTTTGTTTTGGATTACAGATATCAGTCCACTGTGGTAGACAGAACCACTTATCAGCTGTAGTTGTTTTTTTTTTTTGTAAAAAAACAAAAATAATAATAATTTTCCTCCTTTCATCACTGAAGTCTGAAGAGGGAACCAAAACTAATAACGGAGAGCTCAGCCTGTTCATCAGACCAACTATTTGCCATTATAACAAGGTCTGGAAACCAAAACATCTAATTAGGACAATCATTTGTATTTTGTAAGGAAGAAAAATAATAGATTCTGGATTATAGCTAATGGATGGATGCATCAGAAGAAATAAAATAATAAGAACCTATAAATAAGTACAATAAGGGCTCTTTAGGTTCAGAAATTTGGTGTCTTATTATTAGTATTATCCAACTGTTGTATATGATTAGATTAGGCAGAAAAAAATAAATAAATAAGTAATGAGATGTAAGCTACTGGTGACCCTATTCATATAATAATCTGCATCAGCCTTTCGAAGAACTTCAGAGAGCAATCCAGAAGCTTGCAGATAATAAGCTAGTCACACAAAAATTTTAGTGTTATGACTTAGAGCTTGTCAAAAAGGGAATATATGATGTTTTTATTTACAATTAATAAGAGTAAACAAAGGATCTTTCACTCAGGACATCTGATCAGATAGGGATAACAATATTTTAATATCTGCTTTAATACCAACTATTAATTAATTATAAAAAAAAAATCTGTAATATATATATATATATATATATATATATATATATATATAAAGCCATTTTTAGCCTAAGAAGACTTATGCAGCCGCGGATGCTTACGATATTTGCAAACAGTCTCACGGCAAATAATTATTCCCCAAACAGCTAATATCCAAATTAAAGTATACATTTTTATACCAGCAGTGTCGCCCAGTAAATGTTTTTTTTTTTCTCTTAAAAGTGGTTAAAATGGAGGCAATGGAGCTACCGTGCATGTGTAAGAAAACAATAACAAACCATCACCGTGTGGTACGTGCCAGCGCAGAGTGTACGGTAGTACAACTTCCTTACCTTCTTTGTCACGCTTTACAGCTTCACCGGGGCAGTAAAGCTCTTTGTCACTGTTATCCAAGGACGAGACCGCGTCTGAGTAAACAAAAAAGCCGCTTACAAACACACAGGGACATTTACAACAAACTTTGGGGCCATGCGTGGAGCCCTGCTGCTCCGAAGCTGGCTATCAGGTTAGCATTAGCTTGGTAACGCCTGCCTGAGCTGGTTTACTAAATCAAGTAGAGCTGTCAAAGCTAACAAACTTACGGCTGGACAGTTGTGAATACCATGAGTGAACGCGTCAGTGGTACAAACCATGCACTGAAATGCTAAGCTTCGCTCACCCGCATATGCATGACTGTCAAAGCCACCAATTAATACTGCATTTTATAGTAATATTTTGACAGTTACTTTGCTGCGCTCTGACAGACCCTACGTGGTGGGGGAGCTTACTCAACTCAATCACAGACAGTTGGACCACGCACTTCCCGACAGTTTGTCAGCAAAAACAACAACGCTACCGACAAGCGAACTTACTGTCAACAAAACGTAATTTAGCCGCACTGACGAAGGAAGACCATGGCTTGCAAAGGAAGGTATCCGGACTTGGTATTTGGCGATCCAGTGTCGCCATTGCTCTTCCTTCTTGTTGCTTTGCTGAGAGCCGTTTTCCTCTCTCGCCTTCGCACGCAGCAAGCGAAAAACGAAAGAACGAGATATGCTGACGTCACTGTCGGGCTGTGTCGGGTCGGCTCGGCATCTGTCGGAGGGTTGAGCTGTTGAGCGGAAGATAGGGAGCTCTTCAGGAGTTAAAAAGTTCACCATGTAGCATGAGATCACAGAAGTGCCACAATAAATAACCAAATAGGCAACGCAGAAATATTTCCAGTAAAAAATCAAAGGAAATGGAGTGGCAATGTAAGAGAAAGAAGAAAGAATAATAAATAAATAACTGGTGCACCATATTGAGAATGTAATTACTTGCAAGATGTGAAAAAAATACATAAAAATTATTGAAGCAAAATTAGTATATTTTAATTAATATCTTTATTACATTTTATGTACTTTATTATCAATGCTAATTTTTTATCATTTATTTGTATCATTAAGTCATTTTACATTTTCAGTATGAGAGTGAATTTGTTTTTTCCTTTGTTGCTGTCACTATAGTAAGGTAAGGAAAAGTGCAAAACAAAAGAGAAAATGGCCTATTTTAAAAAAAAGAAAATTCTTTTTAAAATATGGTCTTGATTTAAGAAATCACTGGGCCTATAAAAGAATCAGTTAACTTATAAGATATATTTCTAATTCTTTCTAATACTTACATTTTTGTGCAGTGGTTGTGCTGCCTTGTTGGTCAGATCACTCTTAGAAAAGATATTTATAATCCTAATTATCTGGTTAAATAACAGAGAAATGGAAATTAAAATAGTAAGACGTCAAGACCAGTTTCTGTTAGATTTGTGATGGAATTTCCCGATACCTGCAGCTTTCTCTTGAAATGGTGCTGTCATGGTCTACCACCTTTTCTGCAACCAGACCACTTCCTGTAGAAAAACCTGTGAACCTCTCCTTACTCACCACAGAGGCCATCAGATCCCACGAGACCAGTATCGGGGGAGTTTGGAATAGGTTCAAATAATTCTGACTCTCAAGTTGTTTTCTAAGAAGATCAACAGTGTTACTCACTTTACCTGTCAGCAATTATAATGTTGTAATTATTATTATAATGTTGTGGGTTATCACTATATGTGGGATTAATAGACAGTGAGTTGGAGATTCAAGGCCATTTGTAGACATCTTCTACCAACTGTTCTTTAGGAAATGTCAAAGCAACAGACAAAACATAAAAGAAATATCAAGAAAAATAAGTGAAAGAAGATATGTAAATCAGCATCACAAAGAAATATGGAAAAAATAGAAATTATTTTTGAAAATATTCATTCATTTTTGCAAGCCTCAACAACAAGACATCAACCTATGATATCTTATTAACCTTTATTTATACAGATAGTCCCATTGAGACACACAGTCTCATTTACAAGAGAGACCTGTTTACCTAACCTAATATCTGCCGTTTAGTAAACCTTTAGTCCAGGGGAGACTTACCACCCGGGGGCTAAAGCCAGCCCTGCTAGCGGATCCAACCTGGCCCACAGGAAGAATTTGTATTATATGAAAAAATTATAGAAGATATTAACTGAATTTTTAATAAACCTAACTGCAATTCATAATGTATCTATTAGAGTTTGTATTTGTTATGTATAAACATGATACTTTTACTAAGTTAGCTGATACTTGTTATGTCTTTCTTTCTTAATAGATCTTATTTCAGTATGAATTTCAAGGCGAGTTAATTGAGGTGATTAGGATTACAACACTCATGTGTACAGGTGTGAACATTTTACTTTAGCCTTCAGCTCTTGGCAGGTTACTCTAATAATAATAGTAAGTGTAGTGCAATGTAGTAATGCATTTTTCTGTTCCACAAAGCTGCAATTAAATGTTTTGAGATTTTGTAGATCTGTTGTAATCTGTAAGGTGTAAAGCATAAATAATAAACCGAGGCAATAATGTTGAAATGGCACTTGATTTTCTCAAGACATTTCAGGTTGTAAAAAATATGTTTTCTAAATGGATAGTTTAAATTAAATGTAAACATTTAGATTATGTACCAGTTTTTCTTCACACTAAAACAAAGAGAAATATTTGTTTTTTCATTATTTATAGGTTATTACCATATTATTTTTACTGGTCTGGCCTACTTGAAATCAAATTGTGCTGGTTGTGGTCCCTGAGCTAAAATAAATTTGATACCCCTGCTTTAACCAATTTTTGGATAATTACCTAATCCCAGCTAGTCAATGCTTCTACATAGTTCTGTAGATCACTGGATTGCAAACTTGTATGTCACTCTGTTATCTCTTGAATAGATTTAGGTTACCTACTCCAGATTTTATGATCTGTCATTTTCATACAGTATGCATGATAAACAAACTTAACAAACACATTTAGTTTGTTTGACTTATAGTGGCCTTTACACGTTTTTTCTATCATAAATACAGTAACTCTTTCATATAAAGACAAGCAGAAAATTATTTTAATCTATGGTTTGAGGCCAGTAACATTGTGTGTAACATTAAAAGAAATCATGGCACACCAAAAAGTTGCTAAGTTAAAAGGCAAGACTCCTGGAGAAGACTAATTGTCGGTAAGAGCAAAACAACTGCAGAAGAAAGACACAAAACAAAAAATTAACCATTAAAGACCACAAAAAAAAGAAAAAAAAGATTCAAAGCAAAAAGGAAAAAGAAAATAGAACCAAGAAAAAGAACTGTCCAACCTGCTGTGGACAACCCAATCTACAAAGTTTAATATTTTTTGTATTTTTTAGTTTGAACATTTTCATCCCACTCTGTAATCCACATCCTTTTACCAGACCAGCTCTATAAGTGCTGACACTCATCCTTGGAGATTTGATGGCTCCTTGGCAAACATAGAAGGGGTGTCATAAAAAAGTTTGTCCTTTAGGTGCTGCAAAGAAGCATCAAAATAAATGACAGCTTCCACAGTGAGCACCATCTGTGTATGAGGGGGAGCAATGTCAGTTATCCACATAACTGTGAAGCATTCTTGAGGACAAGAAGGATGGTGCAGCAAAATCTGTTGAAGAAAACCAGCATGTAAATCATTTTTCCAAACAGGGAATTCTTGCAATATAATATATAGAAATAGCTAATAAGTTTAGTTTGACTTCTGGACAGTTGTAGTCTAAAGCCAAGGTTGCTTTGCTACTTATTGGTCTGGTACTAATTGAAAATGTAATCCAGTTTTTTTTTGGAAGACTTCAGGTCAACAGTCTGATCTGGATTATATGAAGACATCCCAGATATACTGATGAATTGATCAAATTTAGTAAAGGAAGTAATGGTCTAAAATTCCTCTTCATTATACATATTCATAACAAAATACAGAAAAGGTCTTATCCTTGGTGGTGAAGGATGCTGAAAAGAAATTAATTAAATTAAAAATCTAGCCCAGCATAGCCCAGGGTTCAACTAATGACCCTGCCACTGCTGGAAGATGCTGTCACTCTTAACCACAGCTGTTTAAGTTGGCTGAAGAAGCAGAATTACAGCAAAAGGAAGAGTAACAGGGGTTATAAAACTTTAGCAACAAGGATTTTTTATTTAAATCAGAAATTTATCATCAAAGTAACAAAACTTGATCATCAAATCCTCTTGTATTCCCCTGGAAAAGCTATTATTTAATGGAAAAAATGGACATGTGACTCAAAGTTGTTCCGCAGGTGGTGCTTGTGGCACGACACTGACCTCTTGTGTCTGAAAAGAGACTGCATTTCATTATACAAAGTAACTGCCATTTAAAAAACAAAAATAGAAAACAATCAATATTAATATGACTTTTTTTTCTATATGTTTTCCACTAAAAACGATAAGAATCACCAACTAATTAGTTCTGAAAGCACTCAGTCTCACACACATATGTTTACTGTATTGGAGCTATCTAAAACAAATGGATTCAGATCACACATGAACCAACAAAGTCATCGTTTTAAGTTGATTTAAAGAGGGTGTGATAAAGACACAGTAGGGTGGAGCTGAACAGGAAATGATGGCCTCAAATGAGAGTGAGGAAATGACACTGATTAGTTTATCATGCCAGATCCATACACAGTCACAACATGATACGTATTAGATAACCAGCACTTGAATGCAATACTTCTATACAGACAATTCTTATTCAACATTTTATTTCCCTCTAGCTCTCTCTTTCTTGAACACACACCAACACTCAAAGGATGGCTTAGTCAGAGTTGCATTTGTTTTCTAACAGTGATCTTTGAGCTCGCAGAACCAAATCGAAAATGTCATGGGGCAACACAGAGTACTATTTCTTACTCTCCACATGAATCATATATTGGTTTTATGAACCAAAAGGAAAAAAAAGCTTCTATAGCTTGAAGTGTTTATTTTCTCTCCCTCTCCTATAGCTTCAAAACTTACACAGATCTCATTTAAACCTATAAGGTGAGTCCAAACTGCATAGATTGAACATGTTATTCTTCTATAAAGCAGAATAAATTATGGTGTCAAATTAAAATTGAATAGATCTTATTTCACTGCATTCATAGAAACACACAGACAGCCAAATGAACAGCAGGTTTAATGAAAAAAATTACTCATCTTTATTGAAAAATACACTGAACCTGTGCACGTCACATTCAGTAAAGTACACGTCTCTGCAATAGGATGGGTCTGTGTGGTAAATGCATGGAATCATTAACAAAGCTATTTCTTTTGGGATCATTACCACAATGCAGAGGCATAATCAGTACACCCCCCTTCCCTCATACACGCACACAGATACACTTGCTTTCATTTCACTTCATTTTTTGGTATGGTTAAAGGAATTTACATCATCACCAGAAAACAAAAACAATAAAATCAAAGAATGTTCAAACTAACCATCTACATTTAACTAAAAGTGAAAAAACAAAGAGTATGGCACAGTTCATAAAACACATCACTGGTTCACAATTTGGTGTCACATAATGCATAGAGCATAAAAAAAAGATAGGCATTAGAGAACCACAGGAATTGGTTCCAACATCAAGAAAATTACACAATGAGATTTAAAAGAAACTGAAACCGGAGAAAAAGATAATAGTGCTTTGGCAGATTATTATCAAATATGCAAAAAGTCAATGATACAAGTTATAACATGGTGGAAGATTTATCCTTTAAGGCATGGCTGCAGTCACACAGCAGCATTATTTCCTGGATTTGTAAAGTACCAAACTCTCAAGTTTTCTTCATGGACATTATAATAAATCATATAAAGCACCAAAAGTGCAAAAAATCCTGATAATTCAGGTTAAGCTTTACATTTTGCACTGTTTAGCCTGAAACTTGAAAACAAATATGGTTAAAAGGTACAAATTTTCTAAATGAATAGATAAGTTTCATCTACACACAGCACTTTCATGCCAAAAATACACAAAATGTGGCCAATTTTTGAATGTACATGCCCACGAATGCCAATTTCTAAAGAGTAATGAAATGTTTAATATTACGAGAAAAAGTAATGATCATGAAAATGTTGAAGATCCAAATGTTCCTCAGTGAGCTCAGTGGACATTGCGGAATATGTAACCTACAGGAGCGTTATGGAAACACAAGTATAATGAGGTCACAGAATACCGATTCAGCTCTGTGAACATAAGACATAACACATCATATTTATTATGACAAAAGTTCAACCTATCTAACCTTTATCTGTTCATATTTATTGTCTTCACAGAGCAGAATAATTCTATGTTCAAAAACATTCTACGTATTTGAATATGGGCTTGCGTTTGTGTGTATGTGTGCGACTATGCATGTCAGTTTTGCTTGGCAATGTTGGTGTGTCTATTGCTGTATGCATGTTAGATTGGTGCAGGGATTTGTTGCCTTCCAGGTCCAGGTTGGGAAGAGAATTTCTGGGCATGCCAACGAGTTTCCTTGTACACAAACCAGGAATTCCCTGCCCACACAAACATGTTGAGGTAGCCGAACATCTGAAAGAACATAGATAAGAAAAAAGAAAGAAAGAAAAAACTAGGAAATTACTAATACTAATAGACATATATAGTAAAGCATTCCTTTTTATAAATGTAATTTATGTTCAGAAAAAAAATCAGAAAAAATGCCCCCTTTAAACACTAAGAGCACGATTAAATGTGGAATTAACTTACAATACTTAGATGTAAATATACCATTGATAAATAATTTAAAGAAAATTCTTTAATTGACTGCATCTCTAAAAAACTTATTACTTACTTGATCTGTAAAGATAATTAAATGCTGTCCAGACCAATCTGATATAAACATGGCTACAGTGATGCTGTCAATAGTCTCAAAAAGCATGAAAACATTTTATCATGCAATACTTTTAATACCTTTAAAAAATCAACAGTAACTTAATTACATTAGTTTACATTAGACAAAAAAAAAAATGTTTTAGTTGGTCCTACCGCTTTCACATATTATTTTGAAGCTGGGATTAATGCACCTTTGTGGTTTCAGTGCCATGAGGTCAATATTAATCTACCACTGATGTGCCTGTCAATTGGCAACAGAGATAGCAACAGAGGCAAAACTATGAGTACAAGAGACAACTGTGATCACAGAACATGATGTGCAATCCAATGATGCTGCAGTCGCTAAGTTAGCATATTATGGGCAAGCAAACACTGATGTGACACTGAGCTTCTGCCATTTCTCTTTGGTGTTGATTAACAAACAAAAGCAGATAAACAAAGAGAGCTTTTTGTCACAAGAAGGTGGAATGAATACATGAAAAGGGCTTCTATATGGCTACAAGTGCCAAAGTCAACATGCTAATATGCTAGCTAAGATCATAGACTATATAAAATGAGTGGAACCAGTAGCTTGGAAATATTAAGCTAATGTGTGCCATTCAATTAAAAAGTGCCAATATTTCTCATGAAATTCTAAGAGAGAACATTTTTCCCTATGCATAATTATCATGTCATTAGTAAGCTTTTTATTTTTTTATTTAGTTATTTCTGTAGCTTTTTAAAGCCTGAGTACAAAACCTGAATCTGCCATACATGGACCAGCAGACAATGTATAAGTGGGTGCCAAAAACAAGATGCTTTTCAATGTTGGAAATTTAAGATTTTCCTTCTGAGATCAGAACCTTGACAGATAAGTGTATGTACCACTGATATAAACATTAAAAAGATTTATTCTGAAAATGAAGACATTATAGTCTGTTAAAGACATATTAGCTTTACTCATTATTTTTACATGTTTAAAAGTAATCAAAATGTAAAAGGATATGCTGTTCAGAAAAACAAAACAAAACCACACCCAGAGGATTAGAATACCATTGTGTACATTTAGCTTCATATATATTTGTTGGTATCTTAGTATCCCAATTTATTTTTAGATGGCCTGAATGACCACACATCTTGCTAACCAGGCTAGCTAGTGTTAGCTAATTGGCGCCTCCCATACTGTTCATACTTTGCTACTAGTTTGAAAAAAAAACAAAAAACAAAAAAACAAGATGGCAATGGCCATTTAAACTCAATGGTTCACAAAAGTAGTCCACATACAAAAGTTGTTGTCCAACCATTTGTTTGATGCATTCTAAGACCATGCCATGTTAAATTGCTGATTTGGCACATGGCTAACATTTTTATTTTCGTATCTGGAAAAGCCAAAGTACTGAACGTAAAGAAAAAAACTACTCAATGGATCATTTAATTCACATTTGTTCTAAAGGGATACTTACCATTAGGTTATCTGATTGTTATAAATGGCATTATAATCCATATAATAGTTTTGATATTTCACTCACAAATGCCACCCACATTACAGACAGTAACTGAGCAAGTCAGGTGATAAACATCACAGAAAAAACCTTATAGCTGAGATAGCTCAATCTGGGCCAGTAGACCTACTGACAGACTAACTGATGTATCCAGCCATTCTGCTAGAATGGCCAAAAAGATTAAATTGGATTTGGACTTAAGAAATGTAGCGTGAGCAAAGCAGTACATAAAACATGAACTCTGCCAGAACTGAGGATGCCTGAATCTCAATTGATACATTCTGACCTGCGAATCCACTAGTTATCCAATAGAAAGCAGAACATTTAAAAATTAAATTCAGACATCGTCTGCTCCATGTAAATAATTTGTAACCTCACCACAGAGATATTGATGGTCCGCATGCTGGCAAACTCCGTAACCTCACAGGTGATATTGCCGCCCTTGCAAAGTGCTAGCGTGGAACTGATGCCATTAGTATCGGTGGCGTCCTTCACATTCTGCAGGCCCTTCGCCCAGGCGGATGAACACACCAGCCAGAGGAAGACCAAGATTGCTGTGATCACAAAGTCCTGTAGAAAGACACAAAAAATACCAATTCAGACAGTTCTTACAATATTTTTATCCTCACAAAATCTACATAACGAACAAATCAATTTTTGATCAGTTTTGGGTTTGCTCATTAAAAGTATTTATACTTACTAAAATGGGTCCAAAGTCAGAGTCCTTGTAGACGTGCATGTAGCCCAGATAAACCAACAGGGCTATCATGCTATACAGGAAGCAAATAATCCCGATGCCTACAAAGAACTCTGCCGCAGAAGCCGAGTCTCCCATCAAGTGTGTAGTAGAGACGGAGTTATTACAAATAGTGGTGTTTCCTTCAATGAGCGGGACCTGGCTTAACCTGGCCGAGTTACAAGGGAAAATGTGAAGAAATTAAACAAAAGTAAAAAATAGTCGCTATTTTCTTAAATGGTTATATTCAGTTGCCTAAATGTGTCATGCAATTAAAATATGTTGATATCCTTACCTAAATGGATAGTGAAAATTGGCGTTGAGTGTTTCATTCCTGCCATCGCCACAGAAAATAGATATGATGTTCCTCCCTACGTATCCTCCACAGCTTCCAAAAGCAAATATGGCTGTGAGCTGTTTAGACAAACACAAAATGATCTTTGTTGAGACTGACTAGAAATTCTTGCTAAATCTGATAAAAAAATTAAAAAAAAAGAAGAAGAAAATGAAGATACTAGAAAACAGAATAAGATTACTTATCTTGACTATTTAATCACAAACCACAAATACTGAATGACCAAGCAATTGTTAAGCAGAACATAAGCGTTAAGTGTTTTTCTTCTCTAGGTTTTAAAGTAGCATAATTTGTCTGTTATCTTAAAAATGTGCTCTCTCTAAAGCCTCCATTCAGCTCCTGGATTCTTTCTTTCAGAAAAGCATCTGATTCAACCATGTGTGTCGACCATGTGACACTAATGATGTCTTTAAAACCTACCCAGAGTAAATTCTTTTTGTGACGGTGGCAACTAAGCTCAACACGCCAACCACTGGAACATTGATAGTAGAATTCATTCATTTTCTTACTGATATCGCTTTATACCATCACTGGAGATGACTGTCCAGCATACAAATGTGCACTATAAATATCATCATACAGCTGGACTGATGACATAATCAGCTCACTAACATACAATCTAAGGGAAGCCAATTAAGGCACAACAAGCAGGCAGCGTTTTCAGGTCATGTTGCAAAAGCAGCAAATTCAAGCCCAAACCATTATGCTACCGCCGCCATGTTTCAGAGTTTGGATGAGGTTCTAAAATGCTCTTTTCTACTGAAACCAAAAACTATTCTGTTCTTACTAGTCTTATTATTTCAGCAGACTTCTTGTCCATGTGATATTTTTAAAGAAAACTGCAGTGGTTTCTTCTTCCTTCCATGAACACCACTGTTGTTCAGTGTTCTCGTTGTGGTGCATTCATTGACTTTGAGGGACAATTTAAGTTCCTTAGAGCCTTTTTCAGCAAGTTCTCAGCATTTTTTTTTTCTTTTTTAATTATTTGTTAGTTTTTGTTTTAAAGCACTGTGTTGCCTCTCTGGGGCAACACAGGTGCTCTGGGTTGTGTTGGTGCTGTTGTTGGTTTTTAATGGTTTACTCTGAGCGGACAAAGCTCTGCTTTATAAGGGAGTGAAACTAAATATCAAGGATCAAGGAATCTTTGTTATCCTGTGAGGGTAATTTGTTGTACAGCAAGCAGTAAAAATATATTGATATTGACTCTGCTTTTAATTTGTTTCTTTGATTTGTGTGTGTGTGTGTGTGTGTGTATGCACTTTTGTTGACTGTCCCTCCCGGCTTCAGTTGACTTTCAGCCAATTAACATTCAATTTGATATGCATCATCTACAAGGCTTATGTGCTTCGGACTTTTTAGAGGACTACACATCTGTTTGTTTGCGTTGAAAAAATACCAGTCTGTATGCGATGCGGTGAACAAAGCCAGTTAATCCCATAAACTAGTTCTCAGAAGTTGGCCTTGTTTATGCCATACACCTTGCTCTTGGAGAGATTTAGTTGCTTCTGGGAAGTTTAACTATGGTTTTGAGTTTCCTTCACTTGAAATTCAATGAAATTAAATGAAAAATAAAATGATGGATCATAAAACAAACATTTACAAGAAACACTTCAAGTGACTTTTTAAATTCAGTTTTAAAATTTAAATCTGCAAGACTGAATCACACATAAGCGCTTACAAAACAGGCAGCTTGACTTTAATGCTCATGCTTCACACAAGACTCACATGTGCTGTGCCACACACCCACTCGAACACATGCACGCATGCACACATTCACACACACCTCAAAACATCACTCCAGATGTTTCTCCAGATGTCACTTTTAGCCACTTCCTGTGTTTCTGGCTACACACAGCTACTTCTCTCACATTCTTGTTTCACCAAGTCTGTCACTCTTCCACTACTAGGTCACAAAACAGCATGAATGAATGCTAGCATGAGTTCAACACACACTAACACTCACAGAGAGACTTAGTATTATTCCATCTAAGCTTATATTTTTATTAAAAGTACCAGAGAGTCGAAACACGGCCAGTAAAACTGAGCATTTTATACTGTTTCAAGTTTTACAGTTATGTTCTCACAAGGGCTACTGGTGGCACCTTCTCTAAACACCACAAATGCCAAAGATCACGAGTGTCAGGCACTACTCTGCCAACCCTTTGTTTTTATTTCCCTCTCCTTCCTTGACATCAGCAGCCCCCCTTAGTACCAGTTAACTAAAATGACTGAAATGTCTCAAGCTATGAGACAGATGAAGGAACTTGCACACACCGCAAAGCAACAGATTTTTGGGAAATGGCGTTAGAAACGGAATAATCAGCATTATCATTCATGTCAGGTCAATCCTGCAGCCAGAACAGAGAGACCAGGGCGGTATTTGTACCCTCAAACACTCTTTCCTGTTTATTATTTCTTTGAAGATACCATCTAGGGAGGCATGGTTGTTTAGACCTTGCCATGTATTTACTAACATAATTCAGCACTTTTTGAGGTAACTGGGTATATTGGACAAAAATCGTACATTTTTTAAAGGGAAACCCAGGAGAGCCCTGTGCCTATTTTTGGGGGTTTCAAATATTGCATGCAACTAATAAAATGTTACTACTATTTAAACACTTTTAGATGCATATATATATATATACCACATAGTTCAAATGAAAAGATAATTCAGGCTTGCCTTTCAGGATGAATATGAATATCCCTTTGGAAGGATGCAGCTAAAGCTCTAAACCTCCATTAAATCATAATACAATATGTGTGCATTATCTCCACAGAAGCTAGCTGATAAAGTTAAGGACACAAATTTTTAAAGTTTTACAACAGACAGTTTAGGCCAGGTCTCCAGAATGGGAAGTTAGGCACAACGTGGCACAAGCTGTTCTCAAAAGCCCCCAACTGGGGGACCTCAGGTTTTTGATAAAGAATACTCTCTAATGATCTGACACTATTATTGTTCCTGTACAGATCTGTGGAGTTGACAAGCACTCCACATACACAAACGTGCAGACTTGGAGGTACAATGAACAAATATATGAGGTAGAATTAAAATCAAACTCAAAATTAGCTGTTGTAGCTATAGGAAACCTCCTCATATAGATTGGTAGCTAGTTACACTGGTGCACTATCACATACAAAGCTGTGACAGGTATCCTCTGCAATGTCAGCCTATCTGGAGATTTTATAACATGCATCACAAACCTTCAAAAAAACGATAAAAAATATTAAAAGCCTTTTATCCTGCGAGTCCCAGGTACCAGGTATTTTCTTATTCATTCCTTGGTAGTTTATCTTTAATTCCCAGCCTTTCGAAGAGGTCATTTTCATCTTACAAATTAAATAAAGCAATTTTAAAAAGAAAGAAAAAGGAAAAATCACCAGCGTCACTACACCAGTTTGAAGTAAATTTTAAAGTGCTTTCCATATTAATCCATTTTCCATTTCCTGAGAGCATGTACCATGGAGTTAGTAAAGCCACTTTGTTCAGACACAAGGATCCAGTCTTCCACTGCCACTGCCAGTAAGTAAGCCCAAACTTCTAGGGGGAGAAGACATTGATTCCCCTACTACCACATACTGCATCCCAAAACAAGCAACATACATTTCTATGGGCCTTTTTATAGTTATTGTAAATATTTCCACCTGGTGATCTAGATTATTAATATGAAGATGTTTTATTTTTTATTTCTCTCTAATGTGACCACAGTTACCACAGCAATGTGTATGTGAGTGTGTGTGTTAGATATAGGAACACAATTTCCTTTTATACTATATGGCCCCCGGATAAAGTCTTGCCATGTATATAATCTAGCTCCACCACTAGTTGAACCTCATTATTCTAATGTGTGCCGCACACAACTGATTACTCAGCTTATCATGGAGAAGTAAATATGTGATAAATAAGAGTTACATAAAGCCAACACATCGAAACACACACAAAAGCACAAAGATGTGTCCGAGTCAAATGATCAAGTGTTTCTGCTGCTCTGTCCTTCTGTAAGTGTCTGTAAATGCATTATGAGAAAGTAGAACAGCTAGGAGGAGCTGCTTTACACACACTGGATTTATCTGACCCACTTATGTAGAGCAGAACTGGAAAGGGAACTCTCAAGAAACTGTTGCATTCCCTTCTGTTACACACACAGGAAATGTTTCACCATCAGTCATGGCAGTTATTTCAGAGGTAAATTATTGGTAAGACATATTAATCTGTAACTGTGTCGACTGAAGGGCAGACATGTGCAAAAAGCAAATCCAACCAGACTGAACAAAACTGACCTAAATTCAATAAATATGTAGAATAAAGCTATAATTAAGGCCTACATTTTTTAAGAATTAGTCAGGTTTTTGTCTTGTCATCTTGTATTTATGCAACTTATTCTTTTGTAATTAGTTTTTGCAAGTAAAATGTGTGTAATCGAAAAGAAAAAAAAAAGAAACACAAAGTTTCAAGACATTTATTTAAGCTGCACAAAAATTCTCTCTAAAGCAGATTACTTAAGATTTTTTTTACAGAGCAAAAATCGCTGTGAATAGACAAATTTCCAAGTATCAAGAAGGGACCGCACCTCCCTTTCCTTTCGGTATGATACATTATACAGTAACAAAAAGGGTTCTAACTTACCCACTCCACCAGTTTAACGAAGCCCAGAGGCTCCTTCAGGGGGGACAAGTTGAGCCGAAATCCGGTCATCATGATTGTGAGCTTCAGATCCAAAGTCTTTTCAGTTTTTTCCCTAAGCTGCGGGGACGATGGTCCAACGAGGAGGAAAGAAGTGGGAGTTGTTTGACACAATGACGTGGTTTTCCTGCTACCGCTGCAAAAAGAAAAAGAGACCACATTTAGTTATTTGAGGGGAATTTTACAGCCCGAATATAAACCCAAAAAATACGACAAAATGGAAACTGCAAGGATCTACTTACTTAAACTACCACTTGATTTGCGTCGGGAACTTTGAAGAGCAAAAATAAAGTGATCAAATTCTTTGCTAAGTTGTTTTTTTTCTTTTAGTGGAGTTTGAACAAACCATTACCTTGCACTCGGCTTAGTGAAGCGCACACGATGCAGCGGATACAGCGCGTAAAAGTGTGCCAACCTTCCCCTCAGTACGCGTCATGTGGATTTGGTTACAGAAAGATGATGACAGATGCAGGATAGAAAACAAAACAAAAAAAATCGGCAAGAAAGTTTTACTCTCCTCTACACATCTGAAATAATAAAAAAAAGAAATCAAAAATTTCAAATGTATCTTAAAATATCACGCAGCTGCTGTTCAACTAATTTCTTTTCTTTTTTTTTCTTTACCGCAGAAAATCCATGCAAATTAATAGCAGGAGCTTCAGTTCCGCAAGAAAGCTGTAGTCAGCTCAGTTTGGAGGAATCAAGAGTCCCGGTTCCACTGATAGGTAAGATCGCAATAATAAGCTCCCTCCTCCTTGGTGAGTTTGCATGAAACGCCTCTTTGCTGCTGGCTGAGTCATATGACCCTCAGAGGAAGGGAGAAGAAAAATTCTCTTAACATAGACAGAAGTTTTAACTCGGCAATCAGCCGAAAAATCGAGAGAGATTCGCATCATCCATTTCCACAAACTTGCTCAGCCTGTTGCGCATCTCATTAAACATAATTGAGGATATTCACATAAAACTGTGATGGAACTGTTTGTTAAATGCTTATATTTGTTGACGTTATAAAAACATTAATATGCTTAGCATTATAAAGGATTGGGTAAAAATTAAAAAGCCCCTCCAGGGTTCAGGGGTTTGTTTAACTTGAGCAACAGTTATTCTAAAAGTGTTTTAAAGTTTCTTTTGTTATTTAGAGCTTTATTCACCACTCATTCCCAGTCCAGTTCATACACTTAGCTATTTTGCAAGTCTTTCTATTTATCCTCGGTTTGGTACAGCTACTTAACAATTACCTGTAAAAAAAAAAGAAAAAAAAAAAGGACCTACCAACTCTGGCTCTACATAAACATGGGTACTTACCAGAAGCTTGTGGCACACATCATTTGCTCCCATAACTTTAGTTGCATTCATGGCAAATTCCTGAGATAACTCTGTTTGATTGGAAAGCACAAAATATTATTTTAAGCTTATTTACTGTTAGCTGAAACCTTGTCATACCTCTGTGTGGTGTGTAGTGGGTCCTTAAAAGATTTAAAGAATCTGGACAAGTGGAGGACAAAATATGCAGTGGAGTGCCTTTAGAAAACCAGGGAGAAACAGCTGAGGTATGGCAAATAAGAAAATAAGGACTGAAAATCAGTGGCCAGGTCTGCTTGTTTATACAAATATCTAATAAGCATGCAGACATGGTCAATATAACTTGCTGAAGTTCAAACCAAGCACCAGGATGGGTCAGAGAGGGGATTTAAGTGACTTTGAGCGTGACATGGTTATTGGTGCCAGACAGGCTGATTTGTGTGTTTCAGAAACTGCAGATCTACTGGTATTTGTACAAACATGTACAAATTTCATGGCAAATTTGTTTGGTACAACACAGCAGCAAGACCATGATTCTGCTTGCCATGATGCTGAACAGGACAAGTTAATAAAAACAAAAAGGCAACAGTAACTCCAATAATCAATCAAGGTATGCAGAAATCCATGTCCAATCTTGAAGCAGATGGCCTGCTGCAGCAGAAGACCACACTGGTGTCACCCCTGTTAGCAAAGAACAGGATTCTGAAGATATAATTGACACAGGATCACCAAAAATGGAGAATAGAAAATTGGAAAAAAACTGCTGTCCGGAGTCTTAAGTTCAGCTGTAACGTTCAGATGATGGGGTCAGAATTTGCTGTAAACAACATGAAAGTATGGATCCATCCTGCCTCGTCTCAGCAGTGTAGGGTGCTGGTGTAATGGTGTGGGGGGAAATGTTCTTGGCACATTCAAATCATCTCCAAATGGTGTCTTGAACATGACAGCGAGTTCACTGTACTCCAGTGGCCTCCAGTCACCAGATCTCAATCCAACAGAGCACGTTCGGGTGGTGTAACGAGAGATTCTCATGGATGCAGCCGACAAATCAGCAGCGACTGTGTAATGCGGTCATGTCAATATTAAGCACGATCTTTAAGATTTTCAACACTTTGTTAAAATCTGTGCCATGGAGAATTAAGGCACTTTTGAAGGGAATAGGATACAACCCAGTACTAGCAAAGAGTATATATTAAAGTAGGCAGTGAGTGTATTTGGAATTATATTAAGCATTTTGTAGACCCTAGAAAAAAAAAAAGAAGCTATATAAGTATTGTTTTTATATTTATAATCGTGAGTTTCACTTAACCACCTTTCCCACATTTTCCTGCCCATTTATGAGGGGCGGTCCCTTATGGAAAGCATCCATTATGTGAAAAGGAACTAGTCACTTGGAAAGATTAGGCAGGAAGGATTGCGTTTCAATCCTCAACTTTGCCACTAGATGTCACTAAATCCCACAGACTGGACCTTCTAGGTTAGAGCAAGGAAATGAAACTCCAATCCTTAAGTACCATTGTCCTGCAGGTTTTAGGTGTTTCACTGCTTCAACACACCTAACTAAAATGAATGGGTCATTGTGCAGAACTTGACAATAAGCTGTTGGATTTCATTTGAATCAGGTGTGTTGGAGAAAAGACCTACCAGACTCAGTCTTTAAAGAGTACAAAATACAGTATAAAGCCATTTATCAATATCTATATGTGTAATTGTAGCTCCATCTCTTCTGAGGTTAATATGCCGAATGGCTAGGACCAAACCGTGCTATCTTGCACCATCTCTACAAATCTCGAGCTGAGACAGTGACTCACTTTAGTATTCAGCCTGCCCTCATACCAACCTGAGAAGAAAGGGAAACAGCACTAGTTAACAGTCCATGAGTCCTGTTGATTGAAACACATCTAAGGCTGAACATCTTGCAGAGGCTTAATCGATAAACCACATATCTGTAGTTTGTTTTTAGAGGGTGCATCGGGTTTTACAACTCCACTTTGTTGTTGACATCTTCTAGCTTTCCTTTCCTCAGCCCAGATCAGACTTCTTATTGTATGTCCATTTATTGTTATAATAACAAAGCTAGCATTTCTCAATCCAGGTCCTCAGGACCCACTGCCCTGCATGTTTTAGAAGTTTCCATACTTAAACGCACCTGAATTAAATGAATCATTAATAGGCTGGCAAATTACTTGATGAGGAAGTTTATTAATCTGAATTGGGTGTGTTGAGGGTAGAAAAAACATCTAAAACATGCAGGGCTGGGGAACCTGATGACCAGGATTGAGAAACACTGCTCTGGAGAAACAGTACCATTCGACTTACTTACTCGTATCATTACTTTGGAAGCAAATTTTTTTTTTTTATGCTTTTTATTTTTCTGTTTTTCATCTTTGGTGGACACTTGTGCATTCAGTCCTAGTCAGAGAGCACAATAAATCAACCATTTCAAACTTACAGGGTGGCATCTTTAATCAATGTATTGTTGACAATATAGCAAGTTATGTTAGTTAAAATATCAGTTGTGTTGGGAGAGAATTTGGAAGAACCAACATATACATAAGATTGAAACAACATAAAAAAAAAGTTTCACAAACAATTTTTTCATACATTACACACAAGGCATTCACACAGGACTACACACACAGAAGTTAAAAGTTTGACGCCACGAGAAACAGTCGCGCTGCCAGTTCAGTCAAGCTGTTTTGGATATTCTTCTGTTGGTACAAAAATGGTCATTCTGACAAAAATAATAATATTATCTAGTGTGGTTGTCTCCCTAACCTGCCGTCTCTGCTTTCAAACTACTTGTTTATGTACAAGTGAGAAGGCAGTATGGCCGCATTATAAGGATATTCACTGCAATATTTCTGGCATTATTTTTTTTCTTCACCTTTGTCATACAAAATAATATTTCTCTGAGGTAAGAACTTAACAGTATCAAAATATTAAAATAAAATTTTACTAAATGCACCCCAAGATTGGAAAATTAACAACTACTGTATGATAATTGGATAACAAGTAATGTCACAAAACAGCAGCAACAGTTGCAAAAAAAAAAAACGCAAAAAAGAAAAAGTGAAATTAAAATGTCTAGCTGTGGCTTTTATGGGCTTGTCTTGTGTTTCAGCAGTATAATCTGAGCCAGGGGCAGGAAATGGGAGTCAGTGACATCACAGATTTCTCCCTAAAAGTGCAGAGGACTAACAAGGTAAACAAGGAAATCTCTAAAAGCAGCATAGGGGGGCAAATACTCAAGACTGGGACAGCAAGGTGAGAATGAATGATGCAGCTGAATGTCTGACTACAGATTCCCATTAGGGGGATAAATGATCAACTGGAGTGCTTTTAGCTGTGGTGGCAGCTCTGTGATTATGTCCTGGAAGCTGAATGCTAACATACTCAATTTAGCAGCAATGCTAACCCTTTTCATCATCATGCTAACATTTTCTAATTAAAAGGTAAAGATGTAGTTGTTGGTTATGTAATAAGGAAGACATTAATGGGTAAAATATAATGGCATTTTCCTCTCAATCAGAAGCATTCACCTCATGTATATCATGAATATTTCAAATTTCGGCGATTAGCATCTTACTGCAAAACTCTGGATATTTCTACTCAAATATTTGATTCTTGTGATGTCACCAGCTCCCCAATCCTCTGCAATCCTTCACTCCAACAAAGCAAAGACCCATCTAAACCTGAAAATGGGTGACGGTTACCTGGAAAAGCTCAGAACAGACAGATTAAAAACTCAGGGGCGAGCATGAGCCGATGTATACCCGGGCGATGAACTCAGACATCTCTTCCAGAGATGCCTTTGTTGAAGGTTGCTTTGCCTCTCATGAGTTAAGGCAGTGATACTGAGGGCAATGCTTTTGCTGAGCCCTTCTTCTCTTTCAACTACCAAAACACGGTGAGTACATGTTAGTGTCAGAAAATGTCCTTGCTTGGCATTTTGAAAGACCACGCACACCCTCACCACCTGTCTAATCACCACAACACTGTGTCGTCTCAGAGTCAACGGCCAGCAAAAGTAAAGGAAAGAGTGTTTTCTATTCTCTCCATTGACAAGCATTTTTGCATAAAGGAATATAACAAAGTCCTTTAAAGGAAGATAATGTCAGTACACACAAACACACACACATCAGGACAAACATTTAACATACATTTCAGCCCAGGAACCACATACATTATGTAATCTTTCATTAATATTTAAGTTTTTATCATCTTCATTCCAGTGAAGATGACCACTAAGATGTGTTTTTTTTTTACATCATTTCTTGGTTTTACACAGAAAGGGCAAGGCATTCATCATCATGAAGACCCAATTCTAAGTAAGTAACTCTCTCTAGGACAGGAGGATTATGACAAACACTACATTATAAATGTTTATAGCTAAACATTGAAAACATAGTGGATGGATCATTTGTGCATGTGTTGTTGTTTTTTTTGTAGGATTGGACTTCCATGATGTGAATAAGTGTTGGGCAAGAAAATAGCAAGGAGATGATCATTTATATTCCTTCAGAGATGCACTAGTAGCGTTTGTGTCGACAGAGTGCATAATGTAAGTACATGATAGAGCTTTTATAATTTGGACCATGACTACTAATTAATGGCAACAAAAAAGTGGGAGAAGTTATTACTTTCTTTAAGGATAATTACAATTTAAGTGTTCATTATTATTTGCCACCAAGGTGAAGCAAACAATTAACTGTCATTGTTATCATTGCACAGCTGTATATCGTTATAATTTTCTTCCTTCACAAAATGGACAAGTTTACGTGATGTTTTTTTTTCTAAACATTTCTGTACAGAATACACAGAGAACGATCACTAGTGTGGCTTGATAATCCCTCTCTCTCACGATCTGTCTCACTTTGACTCAATGCAGACTCTAAAGGATAAAAAAAAAACTACAATCACTTCATCTGCATGTGTGTCGGGTGGAAACGTCTGCTGACACACTACCTGTCTGCAGCCGGCCGATCACATCCGTTAAGTTGTAAAACACCCAGTGCAACAAGCTGAAGTTTAATTTGAGGCAGCAGCACAAAGATGCAACTGCTTGTTTTAACATCACCATCAGGACTTTCTCTTTTTCTCTAAACACTCACACATGGGAACATCTAACGCTTACACTGAGTCTATCATTAATCTGAGATGTGTGAATTTCCAAATTTCTTTTTCCCCCTCTATCGGATAACAAACAGCATTTGGAATCTGAGGGTAAAATACAGCAAATCTTAAGGGAGTTTCAGGTTTTGTGGAAACTTGTAAGGAGGTTCTTATGCTTTGAAATTGGGATTAAATTAGCAGTGCACACATCTCCATTTTCTATAGTGATACTGGAGGGGAAAAAATGGAGGTTTAAAGGAGGGGCTGATTATGGGTTTTATAGAACGTGTCTAGGTTTAGGAAGACTGCACTCAGTGCAGCAGCTCTTCAAGCTCACTCTCTTTGAGCTTAGCATGGTCTCTGACGTCATCAAATGTGTACGTCTTCACGATCATTCCGTTCTGAAAGACTGTGTGCAACAGGTCCTGTGTGGGAATAACGAGGGAAAGGGCAAAAGAGAAGAGACAAGGTTAGTATTTGTACTGCTCCAGAAAGCACTAACATGATTTATTTTCTTCCTTTTTAACTGGGGTTGTCTCAAATACTTATGAATATACAGTTTTCCACCTGCTCCTAGTCTGGAGAATAAGGGGGAAAAGTTGGCAGGGGAGGTAAGCTAACACAGGCTTTACTTAAGAAGGGGACAAGCTAAAAAAAAAAAAGCCTAATAAGTTTTAAGCCGGTTCAAGAAAACCTATACTGTGGGTTTTAACTCTGTCTTACTTTTGCATCAGTCATTTACCTTGCAAATAAAGCAAAGAACATCTGTGTGGCTATGCCTCATTACATATACACATGGGCCAGCTACTGTACTAGCACACTGTAGCTGGGTTTCTAGTCGCTGGTCTAGCATAACAGAAGTGATCATTTGAGAATCAACAGGAAAAGAAATGAGAATCAGATGCGTTTCACTGACTTTAAAGACATGAACCAGGTTAAGTGCTGTTTGTTTGTTTATTAAAGATCCCCATTAGCTTTTGCATTGCAGCAGCTATTCTTCCTGTGGTCTGCACAATTTACATGGTGACTATACAACAATACACACTGCTCATCACAACACATAATATATCAATTACATAACATAACACATCATGCAGTACATCTACTACAAATAAAACATTAACAAGTGACACAATTAACTAACAAACACAAACACCCATTTTTGGCAAGCTCCAACTGAATCTGTAATAATATACAAAATAATCATTAAACTATTAGAAAAATAAAATAAAATGAAACAAAATAACATAAAATGCCCATAGGTTCATTACACACCAAAAATACCTATTCCTTTCTAAAATTTCTCCTCAAGTAATGCTCTCTTAGTGTATTCTTAAAACCATATATATTGTTTTGCTGTATAATATCTTTTGGGAGAGAATTCCATTCTTGCATTGCTCTATAAATTACTGTGCATTGAATTGATGTAGATTTTGACAAGGTAAAATAAACTTCAACAGCATTCCTTGCAGAATAATTATGTGTATTTTTACTAAATGACATTTTTTTTGTAGAAAAGAAATGGAATTTTTGTTCTTATAACAGTTCTAATGAAAACCATCAGTGAATACAGGAATCTACTAATTTTTACATCAAACCAAGAAAGACACTCATGCATTTAAGTGACATTCGCTCTAAACCCAAACAAAAGAGCTATCGGTGCTGCTTTTTTCTGGACCAATTGCAATTTCCTTATTCTACCCAAGGAAATATTGGACCAAACCATTGAGCAATAATACAGATGAGACAAAACCAAAGATTGAGTTACTTGTTTGACTGATTGTTGTATCAGATATTTGATCTCTTAATTACTGATGTGTGTTTAACTTCTTCTACTTGCTTTACTAGCATGTTATTTATACTAAGATCAAGCTTTGGTTTTGAACATAAAGAATAGTTTGTTCCAATTACTATACTGGTTGTTTTAGACACATTCAAAATAAGTTTATTACTATCAATCCAATCTACAACCAACTTTAATTCCATATCTAAATTTTTATTCAAGTCACCAATTGTTTTTTTAGCTAAATATATTGTGGCGTCATCTGCATACTTTGAAACATGCGACTTTTTCAAAACTAAAGGAAGATCATTAGTAAAAATTGTGTCCAGGAGTGGCCCAAGACAACTTCCTTGAGGCTCTCCGGGTTTCGCATTTTTTGCTTCTGAATAACTTCCATTGAAATACACCATTTGCCTTCTATCACTCAAATAACTTTCCATCCATAATAATGCAGACTGAGAAAAACCATAACATCTTAATTTCCTCAATAATAACTCATGGTTCATGATGTCAAAAGCTGCAGAGAAATCAAGTAAAACTACTCGTGTGATTTTCTTCTTTTCTATTTCCTCTGACCAATCTTCAACCATTTCAGGCAAGGCAGTGGCATTAGAATATTTTTCTCTATTTGCATGCTGAAAATTGGTGATTAAATTATTGTTTGAAAAATATGACTCTGTTCATACACAATTTCTTTCATTATTTTACTTAGTATTGGTAATAAACTTATTGGTCGATTATTAGGTTCAGAAAATGGCAATTTTTTTATTTTTGGTTATTGGCACTACTTTGGATATCTTCCGTGCTTCTGGACATACGTTTTCATTGAAACGTTAATTAATAATGTGTGACCATCGGAGTAATTTGTGAAGCTATAGGCCTAATTAACTTGCAATCAAGACCGTCAACCCCAGGTAGTTTATTTTTACCAGTCATTAACATTAACTCAGCAACACACTCACTTTCTTGAAATCAAACCTACATTTATTGCCTTACATACATTGATTTATTAATATATATGATAAATCTGTATTCTTTGGCTGTACAGTGCTTTTTAGCTTCTCTATCTTGTCTGTGAAATAGCAATTCAGGTGATCTGCTATTTCTTTTGGTTTAGTAAAAATTCCCCTCCAGTTTCCAAAAACGATGAGGTAGACTTGGTATTTCCTCTCAATAAGATATTTCAAAGTATTCCACACTTGTTTACTATCATGTTTCATTTCATTAATTCTATTTTCATAATACAATTTCTTTTCTTTATTATTTAGCTAAGTAACAAAATTCCTTAGTTTGCAGAATGACCCTTTCCTTATTACTTTGGGACCAGGCTTTGGAACTTGTCTTCCTCACAATTGCAATGAGGTTATGGTCACTGCAACCTATTGGCACGGATATGGAATTAGAGTAAGGTGTATTGATAAACATGTGATCAATACAGGTAGCTACTCTAGTGCCATCACTCTTTCGTTGGTTTTTTAATGACCTGTAACGGTCCACAAGCTGCAGATGCACACCTTAGTTTCATTTTCATTGAGCAGGAAACAAAATTCCAGTCTATGTTTAAATCACCCATAAAATATATTTCATGATGTGTATTACTGACATTATCCAACATTTCACAAATTTAGTCTAATTACAAACTCTTAGCACTGGGGGGGTCTGTAACAACATCCTATTAATATTGGCTTAAGATATTTCAATCACACTTTTAGCCTAAGTACTTCAACATCTGATGACATAAGATCCTGCCTAACTTTTACAGGTAAATGACTTTGAATGTAGAAAGCAACCCCTCGTCCATATTCATTCCTGTCATTTCTGAAAATATTATATCCATGTATCATCACTGATGTACCCTCAAATGTAGAATCTAAATGGGTCTCTGATTCTGCCAATATAAGGAAATTATTTGATAATAATATATCTGGAACTTCGGTTACTTTATTCCTGATACTGCATATTCATTTTTATATGGGCTATTTTAAGACCTCTAATTGGCAATTAATGTGACATTTACAAACAATAAGTATTTCTCTTTTTGTTTAATTTTGATAAATTCATTACTGGATCAACACCAATTACAATTACCAACTTTTAAACATGTACACATATACACAAAATCACACATTATTTGTTATATTATCACTCTAATTGTCATACTTACGGTCCTAAGTAAGCAGAACTCCTTTCTAGGTTCTATTTATTCTATTCAACTCAGTGTGTCTAAAGCTGTTATCAAGTAAAACCATGATCCTTTTTGTCATTCATGGCTAACTTCAAAACATGACATTTGTGTCCAACTTCAATTTGTCTTTTAAAAACACTAAACACACAACATAAGACTTTAGTCTACTAGCCTTCATACCTTTTAATTTACAATAAATACAGTATAACCAAAAATTATTTTAACTCATGTTACAGTTTTGAAATTTTAAAGTTACAAAATAAGGACTAAATTTTCTTAACTCATCCCACAACATCTGTGATTTAAGCTTTACACATCTTTTAATCTGGGTTATTTCTTAGCACTTTGTTTACCTCTCAATAACCCAAATCCTCATTATAGCTATCTCTTTTACCATGATGCATTTCACCCATTCAGTTCATTTTTACATGCAGTTATTTTAATTTTGTCATTACATGATTCTCACCGCTGACCGCATGGTGGTCACTGTTTTTTGCAGTATCTTCACTTGTCTTTATCCGACTGACAATGTCAGTCTAATTGTTTGATTGAAGAAAGTTTCTACTTTTTTATAACCCTGAAAATATTTAGTTTCTTCGTTTAAATGAGTGTTGCCAGATATATCAGACCATGTTTTATTTTTGCCTGATGTAATTTCATCCTGAGATCCTTGAACACTTTTGGACACTTCTGCTGTTAAATCAGGGAAAATTTTCACTTTCATTTCCCTGAAATTTAGCACTCTCTCTTTCTTTTTTGGCCAGGTATTTCTGTATTGTGACGATCATCGGTCTTGAGCCAGATTTTGTTGTCGGCCCCACTCTATGCGCAATTTCCACTTCGAGTTGGCAAGGATAATTTTTATCTTTAAATACCTCTTCAAAGAAAGATGCCATGAATTCTGTAGGATGTCCCTTTTCCACATCTTTGTCGAGGTCCAACACTGATATTAATTCTTCGGCTGGAATTATACAGCATTTATATTTTTTCCTACGAGTTCTTTGTTTTCATTGTGGAGCCCGTTGCAAACTTCCTCCATTCATTCTGTCTTACTTACTGGAGAGCGCCAACTCCATATCAGCTAGTTTGTCTTTCCACTCCTTCAGTTCGACCTTTAAGAAATCCAGTTGAGGCTGTAGTTTATCTATTGTTTCATTTATTTCCTCTCTTATTATCAAGCGAATTAATGCAGCAAATTCAGGTTAATTGCGCCATTAGGCCGTGTCAGTTTCCATCCTGATTCTCTCAGGTGTGACAGGTGAGAAACTTGGTGTGTCTTTTTTCAGTTTTTTAGGCAACAGAGATATTCCACCTTCGGTTTCACGATTAACAATTTTGAGACAATTATTGTAATTAGTTCATTTTAAAAGACCCACCTTGTTTCTTATTTATAATTACTTTAGGAGTTTGGTGTCCTCACCACCCGCAACCAGACATGACACAGTTTGTGTTGCCTGAATCTGTCACCACAAGGTGGCAGTACAGGCTACTTTGCACACAGTTAAAGAAAGTAACAATCCAAAACAGTTAAAAAAAAAAAAAAAACAACAAAAAAAAAACTATGTCTTGGCGCAGGTGGGAGTGACCCCCTAGTGAGAATCAAGTCTTCTTTATTTATTTATCTCTTTAGATGTTTACCATTTCCTTCCAGTTTTTTAAAGTCACCAAATGCTCCAAAAATCAAAAACAGCTACTAAGAGAGGAGAAAAAACTATCAGATGCGAAAGGGAGGTGTACAGTCTGTCAGACGGATATAAAATATTTATGACTGGTTTTCTCTAAATTAGGCAGCTCTTCAGTGAGAGGCTGCTAACTTCATTCCTCACTGATTCTCCAAACTGAGAGCATCCTGCCTGCCATCTCCTGTACGACAGTCATTGAATATTTCCACATTTTTCAAACACAACCCCAGTTATATATATATATACATATATATAAAAAGAAGTAGACATAAGAACTCACCACACCATACTCCTCCAGGTCTCCCTTGCCCTCCTCCAGGGTGACAAAGTCTCCACTCTGAGTTCGGTGCAAAGACAGGCGACCTTTCTTTGATCTCTTGTTGGGGTCTGCCACTGGATCCTTGAACACATTCACCTGAACCACAGCACAAAAAGACATAAAATCAGACAAACAAAAAAAACAGAAAGAGTGAAACTGTGTTTCCACCACTGAAACTTTTCACAGGACTAGGGAATTTTACGAGACAAAATAAATCACGTGGGGAGCCCATTTCCTCTAAAACAGCCCCAGTCTGCCGGCTGTATTTTTCTGTTGGCACTTTTGAGGTTTTTGGGGTTGAATATTTATGACTGGTGGGTACTTCCAGCAAATTACTTCTGCATTTCTGTCTCAGTTATCTAAGGACTTATCTTCACCATAGCCTGTAAGCTTTATTAACATTAATCTGCTTCATAAGAAGTTTAAAAAAAATTTTATGCAATATTTAAGAGGTTGTGCAGTGTCAGTAAAGACTGTTTCATGATTGCTTCCCAGCTGTCAAAATTCAGTTTGTTCCATATTATGCCAGTCCTCACCCCCAGTCCATTTGTGACTACATAGCTGCATTTGAAGGAGCAGTTGAGCAGATCTCTGGTCAGCTTTTGCAATAAAGCCCCTCCGGATCCGAAGGCAATGTTCTCAATGGACCACTTGTGCTGCTTCATACCCTCCACTATCTGTGGAAAAATATCAACTGTCACAAATAGTTGTTGAAACTTTGACAATGTAAAATATATAATGAGCTATACAAGTCTCTGTACCTCTTGCAGTGTGTTGATGTCAACTCCATCCCCTTGTATGACTCTGATGTAGGGAGGAAGAACCTTGAAACCTTTGGAGTTCTCCTTTGGGGGAAACTTCTTACCAAGAATCTCCAAAACCTGAAAACCATAAAAGAGAAGAAGGTTAGCTTCCTGGCTTGTTTAATGATTGGAAATGAAAGTCAAACTGCTAATGTGGATGTACCTTCAACACCGTATCGAGTGGGTTGCCTGAATCTGGTCGGACAACCAGCGGCGCATCTGCACTGCGCGCCTCTATCAGCCCTCGTAGGTCTTCTCCCCAAATCTTTTCACATGCATTGTAGATGTCATAGCTGTCGCTGACTATGGATACGGGCACACTGGGAAACTGCTTGATGATGTGCTCAAAAGCATCTTTTTCATGGTCCTTCCCCCATGCTGTGATAGTACTGTGGAGAAAAATGGCAAAGCAATTATTATTTATTTATCCTCTTGCAACGCTGCACATTTTTGAGAGTTGAACTACCGGGGATAATGACGGGAACAATTTCCCTCCATTTTAATATCAGGAAGGAAAAAAGGTATACAACAGCAAACACAAAAGAAAAAACAAGTGTGATACAAACTTAACTTAAAAAACCCCAAAACAAAATAAAACAGCTAAATAAAAACCTAAAAGGAAAACCTTGTAACGTTCCAAGCCATAGTAAATCACCAATGACAGTCATAAGACTCTCATCAAGTAAAAATACCACATACTTTCCAGAAGAGGGTGCTATACTCCTGGTTTTTAACATTGATTAAAGCACAAATGAGTGTCATGGTTTTAATAGGTTTATTTCCCATAATAGATATAAAAAGTACAAAACTTAGTGGCCATGAATTAATTTATGAATAACAGCCTTTTATTGTTGCTACTGAAGGCTGAATACAAATCCAAATATCTAAAAAGCCTTCAACATTCACATACCCCTTCACATAAGGAACAATAGAACGAGCCAACTAATCTTCACAGCTCAACAGAGGTGAACTGTTTACCATTTACACATGACTTCTTTTAACTTTCTTGTCCTGATGTCCTACAGCAGAAAACGATGATCTAAACTTCAGGGACTAAATCTGGGATCACGTAGGAACAAAAGCGAGTGAAACCATTAAAACATCTGTGTAAAATTCAGGTGTGTGGTGCAACCATAAAAAAGTGGTTCACATACAGTGTAGCTATGAAAATATTTGTTGTCAAAGGGAAAGAGTGGAGTGAATTAAGAGCAAGATTTTGTTTTATAGCAATTTGCCCTAATTTACCTGAATACAAACTTTATTATATAGTATTCTGATAACAAGTATCCATATTGTATGAATGAAGAACGGTTGAGATTCTACCTATAGGCGAAATCTGGACCAACAACCATCAGTCTAACTACTGACAAGGGAATGTAAGTACTTGAGGATAAAACAGTGTTTTTCTATCAGTCCGGTTTGAGCTCAGTTTGCTGTGTAAGCTAGGCTAGTGTGAGCTTTAAGACTATTTACTGTATGTTCTATCATTTGGTGTTTCGAGGGTTAGTATACTATAGATCACAGTCACTACACACCCTAAAACAGGTTAATAAACAGGGTATGAAATATCTGTGGCATGCCTTTAACAAAGTGAAACCATTAAAAGATCTGTGTAATCTGTGTGTGGTTCAGTGGCATGCTTTGTTAAAAGCACAGATATTTCATTAAGATCCCAGACGACTGTGTTACATTGTGAGAAAAGGGCACAATATAAGTCTCCCTAAATGTTTTAAGCACCCGAGTATGTGCAGAGTTTATTTTTAAGATGATAAAACATGTCCAACTAGTCCAACAGTTAATAGCTTAACACAGGAATCTATATTCTAAGCTCTTTAAGATAATTGTTATGTTTGGTGGTATCTTCCCACCCTTCACATTTGTCAGATCAGCACAACAGGTTCATAGCAACTTCTTTACAAGTGAAGCATTTACCTGAACAGACCTTGTTTCTCCACAAAGTGGCCCGAAATAATTTTAGTTTAATGTATTGAGACCAAATTCTAAATGGAAATACAACCTGATAAATTTGTGCTTTAAAATATTGGTATACATGTTCTTTTGAAAAATAATTTTAGTAAAAATATAGATTTTTCTTTATAGGGCATTTCTATTGTTTAGAAAAGAAGCCATAAAGTTTTTGAAGCTGTTAATGAATGTTTGCAAATAACTTCAGAGTTCGTATTTGTAAATCAAGTTTTGTTACCCTGTTAAAAAAATGAATGTGTAGAAAAGGATTTGCATTTGCCAGGATTTACTTTGATTTTTGGTCCCATCTGATTGGATGATGACAAATCAAACTGTCCAATCAGAGAGCAGATGGCTTCCTGGTTTTCCAGACCACTGCAGGCTCTTAAAGGGAAGTGGATATTCAAAGATGGGTGATAGTGTACCCATAATGGTCTATTAAATGGCACTGGGTGCGACTACCTCTGTGACTAAATGAATGTGATACAGTTGCTGCGGACTGTCTCTGCAAGCCGCCACTTTCGCCTCCATCCAGCCATTATTGGCGGTTACTCGCTTCGCTCTCCTCTGGGGTAGCCGCTGCTGAGTGAGGCTCACCATGGTTCTTCCCAGCTCCTTCAAAAACAAGCGCTACTATTGGGTGGCTGCTGGCCCCTCAGGGTGACAGATGGTGGGATGTGTTGGAGCCCAGGACATTACTCGACAGCCACCTCTCTCCCTCTCTCTCTCTCCCGCTGTATAATATTCGACCTCAAGTGTCAGTGGCAGAGCTGGACGCAGCCGGATGAAGCAACGGCTACTCCGAAATCTAAGGGCTGCTGAAGTAGTAATTCCAGCACATGGATGCCAGCCACTTCAGGGTCTGTGTGCAATTTTCCACTTTGCAAAAAAGAACTGATGTTTGCAAAAGCACTTATATTTTTCTTTACAAATAAAAATCTGTTGTTTTTTTTACAACCATGCAAATCCTTTTCTACATATGAACAAACTTGAATTTCTCAGTCAGATTTTTTTTTACAGTATGACAAATACAAACGAATACAAAATCTAAAATTAGTTGCAAACATTGATTTACAGCTGCAAAATCTTTATGGGTTAATATTGAGCTCACACTTTTCCTTTGCCCAACAGCTCTAAAGGTGACCTACCTCTTCTCTGAAATCACCCCTCCCTTTCCCTTTCCTCAACATCAAAATCAAAGTGGAATTTCACTGCAACTCCTCCCACTGAGGGAAAAACAAAACACATTTTAGGAGGGGGCAATTACATAACAGTTGCTATGACAACCACTGCCACCATCCCAGAATGCACTGATGCAGGAAAGAAAAGTGCGCTGGAGCAGCAGTATTTGTCATGGTGGGGAGTATGAACTCACTGTGTGCACATGAAACACAAGGGCACAAGTGTGTGTGTGTGTGTGTGTGTGTGTGTGAGAGTGAGTGAGTATAAGATGACTGGATCAGTGCCATGAAATACCACCAGAGACGCGAGCGACGTGCATCCTGGCCGTAGCCAGTCAAAGCCCTCATCCCTCAGCCAATCAAAACAACATTTACAAAATGAATTGGAAAGGTGAACAAGTTCCTATCAGGAAACTAAATTAGCTCCAACTTCAGCCAAATGAACTGAAGTAATTTTCTTTCCAGCTAATAATCCCACATCAACAGTTTTGGTGAATAACTAGAGGGAAAAGGTGGTTTTAGACCTGTCTCTTGGCCAAAATAGACTTTCTGACAGAGCAGCGA
The DNA here is from genome assembly GCA_037177495.1 of Rhadinocentrus ornatus. NCBI lineage: Eukaryota > Metazoa > Chordata > Actinopteri > Atheriniformes > Melanotaeniidae > Rhadinocentrus > Rhadinocentrus ornatus. The sequence goes on along the minus strand of JBAMHW010000026.1, from coordinate 16,368,394 downwards.
TTGAGAGGAACAGAGTGGAGGTGTCCCTGGTAATATATCAATACAATACATGGCCTGTAATTAACATTGTACGTAGTAATGTGGACACTAAGATTGTCACGATACTAAAATTTTTAACTCAATATAGATACTAAGAATAATGCTGGATACTATTCTTGATATTATAGAAAAAATATAAAATAATAAATAAAAAAATATTATTATTCCGTTAATCAAAGTAAAAACACCACAAAAACAACAAGACAATATAAGCAATACAACAAAAATATATTAATAAATGAAAGAAGCTGTAGGGCGGGGCTGCCCGCTGCAGTGCCTGTATAAAATGGAGAGACGGCTGTTTGTTTTTTTTCGTAAACCAGCGAAAGTGGCATTTAAGTATCAATAACCATGCTAATTAATTTCAAACTACACATTACATTTTAGAATCAATTAGTATCTGAGAATCAATTTTTTTTACAACACTAATAGACACCACTGAGGGGTTCGAGAAAGTTTCAGAAAACTCAGAAGACACTTTAAAGTAGTGTTGAGCACTTTGGCTGACACTCATTACTTGGAGGGTCTTGTACAAAGTTGTAATAACTTAATAGGGCGATGAACTTTTGCTCTGTATCGTTCGCAACAAAATCTGTAAAAGAGGGACCTGCAGGTTACAAAAACAAACATTGCGTATCTCTGCAGGGACGCAAAATTTATTCTATTCTTCTTAAAAAATTTAAAAGTTGGGGGAAAAATGTGTGTATGTACCTGTGCTCTGCAGCAGGAACAGAGAACCCTGGCACTGGATCCTTGGTACCATAGTACTTCTTGATGACTCCTATCCCAGCGACGGTGTCTGTGCCTTTAAAGTTAACCAGATGGGCGGAGGCACCGATGCCAGCAGTCTAGGAAAGAAGAAGGATTAAACAAAATTGGACAATATTTTAATGGAGATGTCATGGTGTACTGCAGCTCTAAGACATGGTGAAAAGAGTCTTTTTAAAAAGTTTTCCAGACAGTGTTGACCAACTCCTTTTTCCAAATTGCTTTAAAATGTACACTGTGTTCTAATCTGGCTGGTATGATCAGCTAATGAGCTCTTACTACTTGTCAACATCTGCGTGACAAGAAAGCCAAATCTTTCCCATAAACCCTGAATGCTACAACTAAAAGCTACAAAAAATGGTAGTCAGTGGACCTGGAGAAAGAATTACTTTGTATAATACACTAAAAGCTGGCTAACACTAATCCTTAACGATCTTGATGTTGCAAACATACTGATTAGTCTGTTAAAAAAAGATTCCCTGGGTATACAAAAAGCTCAATTGTACTATATTTGATATATTTATTCTTTAGCTTTGATGGTCTTGTTGAATCATTTTTATCATTATGATTTCATTAATCTTCTTCATACCTCTTGTGAGGACACACCCCTGTAGCCAAAGTCATGTAATTTATACTCTAGGCGCTCAAGGTTCCCAGAAGTTTCCAGGAGATACTTGGCAAGGATCTTTTTTTGCTCTCTGGAGTTGGTTGCCACGGTGATGGGATACCAGATCTGAACCAGGATGGTCTGGCAGAAAGAGAAAAAACAGAACAAATCAAGTCATTGCAAAGTTGAACTTCTTTATTTCCCACCTGTATTTATTTCATCCACATAAAATCAACATTTCTCCAGATTACCAGATTCGGCTGTTTTCTTTGTTTGTTTTTTTCTCCCCCCCCCCAGCACTGAGCAGTGTCTGTCGGGTCGAACCGTTGCTGCTTTCCCAGAATTCAAATGGTACTAAAACCCAAAACCAACAGACTCAGAGGGATCAAAGCAGTCTGCTTTTTCACACAAGACAATCTCTGGGAAAAGTACATTCCTTGATGCCTTGTATCAACTCTGGAACAGGGTCATAGATTTCAATATGAAAACAAATGGCTTATCTGTACTCGACATCACCTGGGAAATCTCCTGAATAAGCTAGTGACACAATCTGAAGAAGAGTACACATGTAGGAGGATCTGCCAATCTAGGTCTTTATCCATGTACTTTTTTCTAAGAAACTGCACTGTTTTCTCAATTTTAGGTTTCTAAAGATTGTCACCAATTGCTCCACTTCTGAAGGTAAGAATGTAAAAGCAGGCCGTCTTTGCAATATGGCAGGATCCTGTATCTATATGTGTACTATAGACGGGTTTATGATTACCTTCATCATAGAGCTTAATGTTCACCTTCAGAGCAGGAAGCTGTGTTCATCCCAGTTTTTTTGGCAGAGGCAAACCCCAAAGCTGAGATGAGAAGGCAATAAACTGTACCAACTGCCAAAAACTACGGATGGAAATTGTTCAATATACCAAAAGGATCACATCTCTTTGCCAAGAGCAGAGGAAGACTGTGGATCCACGCCAATAAAAAAAGCTTGGGGCTCTACGAGTCCCAAATTCATATGTGTGTGTAGTGACTTAGAAACATTCAGCCATTTGTTGTCGAACTGTGTCGGGACCTGGTCATTTTTTAACATGTTTAAGAATAAGTTTATTGATAAAAGCGATCCAATCCAATGCTGTACTCAGTGGTAGCCAATGACTCTGACTAATCCAGCTTCCCCTCATCTCTTGCATAGCATGCTTCGACGGATGATTATGGATGAGAACATTTTTACTACAGATGCTCTATCAGGATTTTGTAGCTTATTAATCACATGGTGTAGTCATTATGGAGCATTATGACTGAATGAACTGTATTTAACAGCATTTCATGACAGGAATTAAATTCAATTCAGAGATGAGTAAAAAACCAGCATAGGGCTGCACGATTCTGAAAAAATATGTGAATTACGATTTTTTTGCTTAGAATTGAGATCACGATTCTCTGGCACGATTTTCTCACAAAATGTACTTTTTGCACTGAACTTTCACAAAAAAACCCCAAAAAAAAACATTTAAATGGTCTTTCAGGTAGAGCAGGGGTGTCAAACTCAAGTATGCAGCCGGTCAAAAAGAAAAAACTGGAACAAGTTGAGGTCCGGACTGGTTCAATGTTTATTAAAAACCTTTTTAAAATGTCCTGATTGCACACATTGGACCTGGAACTAACACAGCAACATTAGTTCGTCCCAATAAAACATTAATCATTACATAAGTAAATTTTAAAAAGTTACATTTATTTCTTATGGCTCTATATGCATATGAGAAAATCAAATACCGTTATAGCAAGGGAAAGAATGAAAACTGTATTGCACTAAAAGTCAGCTTTCTATAGGTATATATTAAATATATAAATATTACACACACACATATATATATATGCATGCATTGTACGGTTCAGTCTGGTTATTGACATCTGTCTGTGTTTCTTGCTTTGTACGGCTTCATCATGCTGTACTTTGTGGTCACGTTTAATGTGATTGTAGAGTTTGTGGTGTTGCTTTGCGGTGCTGCAACCAGGGCAAAACACACTTTACTATGCAACTCACACTGTCATTATCTGGCTTAAAGCTTAAATACTTCCACACCGCTCCCGAATGCGAACATGTTTTGGGTACCAGTTTGGTTAGGGTGAGGGGAGGACTCTCGCAAATATTGCGGTTTAAACCTCCTTACCGCAGACTTTCCTCCACTTTAACTCTCGCTTACTCCAATAAATCACGTGTTGTAATGGTGCTTTACCGTTGGTTAAGAGAGGAGGCAACGGTAGTGCTGCATTTGGGGGCGCTTGAAAAAAATCTAGGAATAAATTGTTTGTAATGCAGCTCGTGATATAGATACTTTAGAATCGCTGTGTGTAGAAATGAGATCATGTGTATATGTGAATCGAGATCGTTTAACGATTTATCGTGCAGCCCTATACCAGCAGCATGTAAAGAGAGAAGCATGAAGAGAGCATAAAACATCAGCAAACAAAAATACTTTTCCTCTTCTACAGTGGGTGAAAAGATAAGCTAAGCGAGGAGATAAACGTGTAACATTTTACTTCTGATTCTTGACTTGGTTTTCCCTGCTAACACTTAGCAGTGTGTTTCCACCCTATAACCCCGAGCAGGTCACATGCCTCCTCAAAATATAAACTGTAGTATGGACTCATGTGACTGTGAGAGCAAGACCATTGTCCACACACACACACACAAGCTTCTAGAGGCATCTATGCGAGAGCGCTCATTGACACAATGCATTTCCCAGCTTCTTACCCTGACCTTAACCTAATTGTAACCTCTCAAACATCTCTTTGAAGGTTTCCCACATAGCCGACCAAAACGTCCTCACACCCAAGGACTCAAACTACCGAATCATACACAATCTAGTCGACCGTGTGACATGAAAATCTGTAACTATATGTAGAGTAGAGCACACAAGTTGAAATTCTTCTCGATTTATTAGTTAATTTAGATGACATTTAGAGGCATTTATCTAAACTACTGAAGTCATTCTGTGATAGTTTGAAAGGGATAAAGTCTTGCCTGGAAAAAATGGGGCATTATCACAAGTAAAAACAACACTAAGGAGGAATGTGCACATGCAAGCACACAAAAGCACCCTTGCACGTGCCAATGTGACTTCTCTTGACTTCTACTGAACAAAATGGAGGAAGATAAGGGATAAGGAAGGGTGTTGAGAATGTTGAAGGTTATGAGAAAAGAAAACAGAAATAAAAAGATACATAAAGATATTGCAGGGGAGAAAGAGGAGAGGCGACAGATAGAGCAAAAAGGAAAGAAAGAAACACTGACCTAATGATGCAACTCAAGGACACCAGGGTGAACGCTGTGGCTAATTTTACATCAGCCATGAATGATGACTCTGTATATGTGTGTGTGTGTGTGGCGGGGGGGCTTATGCATGTATTTATATCAGCAACAGACACAGAAAAGGTGTGTATGAGTGGTGTAGCTAAATTTATCAGGACAGCAAGTGCATGTGTGTTTTGTCACAATGCCCTGGGCTGTGGGTGACTTACAGTTCAACCATACACTTGTATTTCTGTTACATAGTTAAGACTTATTTATCACATAGTTGATTAGAATGTGGTTAGATTTCATTTCTAAACCTTCTAACCTGTAAGCTAGCAGCTACTGGATTTCTGGATCAGAACATATCAACAAAGACACCTTTCTGTTGATCCGTACTAAAAAAATCCCTACATGATTAATCTACGGGAGCGGTCACACATGACATTTATGATTCTGGCTGAGAAACAGAAATCAGTTAGATATCACTCGTGTTACACAAATATAGTTCTGTCAAGTTACTGTTATTAGTCTGCTCATTCAACATAAATCTCGGGATATGTTTGGATGTCAATAATGCCGACAAAGCAGTGGTGCCCAACCCATTTTCCTTGAGGACACCCTTCACGCAACTAACAAATTACTGAGGTGCAGGAAAAATAAGGGCTGATTGGATTAGATGCACATAGTGTGGCTTACTAAGTAACGATTTTAATTTTCACACAGGAAATAAGTCTTAAAACATTGTTATATAACAAATTTTGATGACTCCAGGCTCATTCTCAAAACACTGGTTCCTTATGAATGAAACACCCAATTGATAAAAAAAAAAAGTAAGCATAAACATCTCAACTCATCTCAATAATGTGGAAATTAATCCTGAACTAATGCTGTTAAAGGTCATTTCGATGATTTAAGACTCCACTTGAATTTTTAGGATTCACAAAAGATATAAAAAACAAAACAAACACAATTTTGAAAATTGGCCGACGGGGTGTTTTGTTACAAATTATACAGAAAAACAGAAACCACAAACCAGTTGGGCTCCGAGTTACAAACAAAAAACAAACTTACCTCCACCCAGTTAGTGAGCCAGTAGCATTCAGGGTCTGTACTCTCCACTGTGAACAAAACATTGCCCCGAGGAATAACGCTTCCCTCTGGCACCGCCTTTATTTCAATGGGCAGGTGTCCATTGTACTTCTGTAAACACAACAAAAAGGTCTCATTTATACTGTCACAGCTTCTTCTTTCTCTCATCTCTCATACAGTTGTGACAGTGGATCTTCTGTTAGGAGCTATAAACTATTTGCAATGTGGACAGGCAGTGAAAATGTATAAAGCATCTGCATTTCAAGTCCACATTTAATGTAGGAAACAAGCAGATTCTCATCACTACCAAAACACAGCAACAGACATGTTGTAGACATGTTTTTGGTGCGTTGTGTATGATGGATTATAAACACAAGCAACAAAATGCTAAAAACCACCAACACTGCCAGATTGAGGTCTGATAAAGAAAGTGAAAGGATGGGATAATGAATGACTAATAATAATAATGCTAATGAGAATTTGGAGACAAATACTTGTAAAAAGTAAAGAAAGGTAAAGGTAGCTGTGCTCTCTCCAAGGTCCTGAAAGGTCTCAGTTATGGTTGACTGTAGTAATATACAGTACTGTTAGATTTAACAAGAATGTGTGTCCAAACTTTTGACTGGTAGTGTACATCAGATAAAAGTTTTACTTTTTTTTTAAAAACCAAACAAACAAGTTTAACATCAATGCATGTTATACACATAAACGCCACAATCCGTTAAAAGCTTACAGACTTTCAGTCCGCGAATATGTTTACTGTAAACTAGTGAAGTTTAGATGTTGCTGTGGAGTCAAATCACGAGTAAATCTGCCGCCCACAAAAACGTTTACTTTTGGGTCAGATGGGCAAGACCCATAGTCTTCTAAAAACAACTTTATTATGGTATTAAATAGAAAGATTAGTAAGCATTGCCTCATGCTGGCTAATGAATGAATGCAAACATAACTGGTGTAAAGCCTTACCTACCCCAAGAAAAAACTGTTTCATATCAAAGTCTTTGATAGCATTGTTGCATCTTGTAGAAAAGATGTTTCTACATCTTTTCTACATCTTACCTCCAATATGTACGTCCAGCCTTTCTCATTAAAAACATCATCCTGGAAGTGTTCTCTGTAAACCTCCTTCGCCTCCTGAATCTTCTCTGGAGTTACTACTTTTCCTGGAGAACAAGAAGAAGGACAAGATGGAGAAAGCAGCAGAAGTCATCAGAGGGCTGATCTTTTGTCTGTTACTGTAATTCAATTAAAAGCTTCCTGTAAATGCTGACAAGGCATCTTTGTCCAAACACATGCACACACACCCCAACAACCTCTTTGTCCCAATACAAGTTGGACCAGTCTTAAACAATGGAAACTGTCCACAACCTACAAATGTATGAGGATATTGTGAGATTTTAAACACGCAAAAGGAAAATGACTGCCTTTTTGTATTCTTTGCTTGGTATTTTATATGAACAAAGTAGCAGAAGTCAAGAAAAAAATAAATATGTGTTGTTCTGCCTTAATCTTTTCCATTTCATTGAATGGCAAAAACAGCAATTGGTCATCTGTAAAAATTACTACAAACTGCTTTGACTTTGACAGTTTTTACCTCAAGGCTTTGATAAATGAGCTTTTTTACACAGTATGCCCTCCAGTTCTCCAACTCTGGAACTCAAAGTCATGACTGCCTGCTGAATTAGAGTGACATCCATTGTTTATGTTCATGTTAAAATGTCAAGCTTAACTTATTACAGTTAAATTTCGGTAAACAGACATTAAGCCTGCACTCTCATATAGAAGAAAAATTATGATGCATGTGTTGGGCTCTCAAAGTATGAGGATCAAGAATGCTCCCATAATGGCTGGTCTAACCACTGAGGGCAGGAAGGGACGCTCTTCTCAGTGAGCTTGTCTTTCTCCTCAAACATTAAAAGAGCAGCTGTGCTTTTGTCTTCTGTCTGTGTTCTCCTGGCACTCTCCCCCGCACCTCTGCTACCACACCATGAAATCCTCTTAAGAGAGACAAGGGACCGACGGTTTGTTTCCCCAAACTTCTTCTGCCTCTCATTCTCTGTCTTAGAATCACCTTTACTTTTACAGACAAGAAACTTTACCAGCTTTGCGTTTATATTTGCCCTCATTGTGTAATTAATATAAAGCATATAGCATGGTTAATTTTAGTTGCTAAGGGCTTTGATAGCAAGAACCTACATTGCTGAGGAATGTAATGCATCTCCAACAGCTTTATGCCTCTGCAAAGTTAGCTTCTTTAAGCTACAATGCTTGTTTTATTATTACCATAATTAAAATCTTCTGATTTTGAGCATAAAATCTAAGGCTCACTGACATACAGCAGAACAGTGGCTGTACTGTGCAGCTCTTACAGTATGAGAGTGAAGCAGTACTGGAATGTTAGCCTTATTTAATTTGTGTATCTGACTGGAAACACTTATTTACACAAATAAGCTGAGGAGACAAAAGCAGTAGAGGAAGCCAAACCTCACTGGGTCTGGCAGCATTTTGACTCGGAGAGGCTGATCATTACACAGCAAAATGAAAACGTGACTATAAACTTACCTTTTAAGTATTTGTGGAGGATATACTGTAGGCCATAGAAGACGGTTTTGTCATATTTGACTTTTCTGCTTTTGGTGGAATCTGTCCTTTTCTCGCGGCACTCGAAGTAGGAGTACACTTTACTCGTGTTGGGGGGATACTGTTTGTAATGTGTGACCTGCAGAGACAGAGCATTATACAACTTAGCCTGGTCATTTGCAATAAACCGAGCAGCTGAACACTGGATTACAAAGTCAATGTCACAATAAACAACTCCCATGAATACCCTTATACTTTAAACAGTGAACTCTTGAACACAAGAGTGAATAATCATTGGTTGAACTGCCTTCACGTCATCATGCTACGTCCACAATGAGCCTTATTTAACAGTTCATTAAGAGACATTAAAATGCACAATTCCTTCAATTCCAAGGTCACAAATGTCTGAACTGCTACTCACACATGTATGTGCAAAATGCTTGCCCACATCTGCATATTAAGTCACCCCCATTTCAAAATATCCTCATAGAACAGGGTCAACCAGAAATGCTATGCTTTCTTAACTTTGCAGCGTCGTCAGGAACTGGTGCAATAAATGAATGTTGAAATATTTCAATGATTACATGTCTTTCATATACTTGGGTTTAACCAGAAAACACGTATGTTTTGTTCACTATCAGAGCAGATCTGGACCTGAAAAAAACAAACAAAAAAAAAAACAGTTTCAAACAGCAAATCTGAATTTCCTGCTAAGAAATTAGAGATTTTGGTGTAAGTGAGCTGAAATCGTGGGAATAAAAGGGCCAAAGGTTTGAGGCATGTCCAGGCATGGTTCAAGAAATAAGGGGAAGAAGAATCAAAGGATTAACGGTTAGGAAAAAAGAGACAGAGATAGAGAGAAAGCACTGTGACTTGCAAGCATCAATTAAATCCCAAATGAGTTTAGGGATTTCCACTGAGTACAGAGGGACGTTTGAAGATTTAACCCTCGTCGCAGTAGAATCCACAGAACCTAAATCACTGCAGCTGTAAATGCAAGAATCAATTGATGCTTCTTATGTTTGTCTTCTCAACTTTTTAAGAACAAAGGCTTAAAACATCTACCCAACAGTAAACAGTGATATTTTAGGTCACATGTCCCTAGCAAGGGCTCACAGGGGACTCCTTCGGGTGATTAAAGCCTTATTTCACACCTAACACATAAAATATATGCAAGGAGAAATTAAACATCTCCTCAGCTGCCGTTTGCATAGACGAGAGGTGGATAAATGTCAATGAACTACTCAGTTTCTTTGACCCGACTGTGTCCTTTCCTCCGAGCTTTCGAGGACTCAAAATAGAGTCGAGACTCTCAACATGACACTACGCAGTAGCACGTGTATTCATATTCACTGGTACACAGACTATAGTGTACACATGCATAACGTAAAAAAAAAAGAAATCTCTAAACTGACAGAAATCTTAAGTTTAAATGACACACAAGCTACAACTTCCCTCTAATATCCAAGAATATGATCAGTTTAGGTCAAATATAACTTAATGACATAAACAAGTTAGAGAAACAGATTATAAAACATAATGTATGCCGACAGTATGACAGTTTTATTTATAGAAATCTTCTGTTGCCATTTACATGGATCCTATTACTCCACTAATGATAACAATAAATGTGCAATTAGAATAAAATCATCATGTAAGCAGGAAACATGACTTGATCCGACTCAGTCAGGTGACACACTAACTTCAAAGTACTGGCTTTTTCACCTACTCCTTACCAGTTAGAAAATTTACTTTCTATTTGAGTTGAGTAAAATGAATCATGCCTCCCTCCTCCCACAGACCTTTGCTAAGGTCGCTCCTTCCTGAGGCTCCTGTCCTTACTAAGGAAGTGGTGTTGTAATAGCAGAAGTAGGTTTCTGTCGAGCTTGCTACTTTACTTGGTAGTTCGACTTGTTCAGGGTCACTGTACTGAATAAATAACATTTTATCAATAAAGTTGGAAAACCAAACATTTTTCTTCTTATTGTGTGATATCTCCTTCAGATATTAGGCAGGCATGTTTCATTAATGCTTCATGGTATTCCAATACACACCTTAAATTATTTTATGTATTTCACCATCCATGTAAAAGGCCAATCCAGAATATTTTATCAGAACAGCCTGAATAAATATTAATCTGTTTAACCTCAGCTATTGTGTGAAATCCACCCATCATATAAAGCAATTTAACACTATAATGCCCGCTATGCTTCCATACAAATGTAACTAATTTCAAAATTCCTGTTTTCTGGGCTTGTTTTCCATCTCACTGTAGTCATGCACAAACTAAAATTGTGCATAAAACAGCTTGATAGAAACACAATTAATAGCAGTGCTCTGTTTGTACTGGAGAGCCCTTATTATGGCAAAAATAGGGCTGGGTTGTAAATCAGCTTAAAATAAATTCAAATTCTCTCTATCACAAACAAACCTTTCAGGTACTTGCTTCTTTCCAAACATTTCCACATCCAAAATGTGCGGCTAAAAGTATTATTACCCTTGTAAACAGGACCCTTGTAATAGTGAGTCAGCTGTGTGAGACTCTTCCCCCACCCCAAAAGACCGTGAACTTTACACCGCATACGTCAGACTCTGGATTTAGGATCTAAAAAATGTCACGTTATGTAAAAGTGGTCTCATGGAAAAAAACTTGCGACACTGCTTCAAAACTCTGTGAAAACAATTAAACACTATATGCTTTCATCTGTAATATGCCACCAACAACAGACCTAAGTGGATTTTTAGGGTTTCTACACAACAGGCAAGTTCTGCTTAGAAGCAAAGCTTCAGGCACGCAGGTGTTGTTTGTTTTCACATCCTACAAAACAAAGTTGCCCGAACCTTTGTCTTTGGTTAAAGTGCAAGCCAGTGGAGTTTTTTTCTATGGAATACCCTCTCTCTTGACAGAGGTCATGCACATGCAAGGTACACACATGCAAGCCATTTCCACTAAAACAGCAATGCACACAAACATGGTACAACAAACAGACTGTGGAGACGTTAATGAATTTATTATACTGCGTTAGAGCCTTCTTTCAATGAATCTCCAACCTGATCCAAATTATCCCTTAATGACTTAGTGACTGGGTTACTGCTCTGCTTGCATGGCTAAAGTAAATGTTTAACAAGACAATAATTTTAACTTTAGCCTAGTAGGCCTGGGCAACAGTTACTAAACATGGAATACTAAAATTAATCAGCCAAAAAATAAATAAATAAATAAATAAATAAATAATATAAAAACAAAAAAATCTCTCTGCCCCATTTTATCTGTCTGAACTGCTGTGCCCAGCTGCACCGTCTTGCTCTCTCAGGTCGGCAGACCACGGGATGTACATATCCCAAGAATGTAATGCAAATTCAGAGGCAATAGTACCTTTCTAACCTCAGCTCTAAAACTAGTACAATTACCCAATACAGGCTAAGCAGGTTGTTACTTGTTGATTTTAACTGGTCTTTGGCCCAGTGTGAGATCTTGACTGCATAATGTGCTAAAATTGGCTTTAATTATCCAGTATACAGTATGATCCACCTGATCAGTATAAGAACAGATACATTTTGAGCTAATTTATATTCTTAATATTTGATTTGCCCCCCTCTGAAAGTATGGTACCAGTTACCAGCTTGAACACTGTGACTCATTAAAAATAAAAGGAAAGTGTAGGTGTGTCCAAACTGTAAGTTCATTGAAGAACATAAGTCAAAGAAACAGAAAATGAAACTCAAATGTGGATTTTGAAAGAAATTAAACTGAAGCACCCTCAATGAATTTTTAAATAAAGAAATAAATAACATATAAAGCACTAACACAATAGAAAGCCTTAGAAAGCATTACTAGTAAACTCATGGAAACAACTTTTATAACAAAATCTCTCAAACTCTGCAAGTCTGGCACTGAAAATACTTCAAAACTTCAACATTACCTTAAAGCATAATGCTTTTATAATGAATCACCACACAGTAATTAACCTTTATTATAATTTGAACTGTATTGTGTAAGCTCTATGTTTTTTTATTAAAAAGAAAAGGTTTTGATTAAATATAATAAAATAATAAAGACCCATCAGCAAGCACCTATTGGAACAAATATAAAACATTTGTCACAACTGACAGTAGATTCAAATCTTGTAGTTTCTTGTGATTACATCTGACAGACCCAGCTGTACTAAGCTTGAAAGATACTAAAGATGTTTGAATCTTTGATCAGGTTTTCTTTAGCTTCAGCTTTCTCTTAAGACTACAACAGTGTCCTGATGGAACTGAATTCGACAGTCATTTCATCAAAACACCATGACAGATATTCACAAGAACTCAATGAGCGATCTATGGATTCCATGTTTCCAACACAAGGCAAAATTAATACATTTTACATGGTTATTGTTTACAGTTGTGACATGATGTATACTCTCATCAGTTATAATCTAATTTTACTTCAAAGTCCTTGTATTTTGTTCATCTTAATGATTCTCTGCAGACGCCCTCACTTCCTCCCCCATCCTTTCAATAATTTCAGTCTTTTTGGCCCATCATCAGCATCACTCCGTGCTGTCACATGACTGCTGTACATGGCAACTGGGTGCTACGTGCGATAAAACATTATTGCAAGAGCATTTGTTTGCAAGTGCATGAAAGTTAAGGTCGTCTTTTGCCGATTCGTTTCCAATTACGTGAGTGCTCAAAAGTATTCAGTTACTGTTATATAGTTTTAATTATCCACATTTATAACCCTAATTCACTACTTTGAACTAAAACGGTAGTGGCTACATAATATTACAGCCCTTCCTCCTTTTAACTTTCGGTTTTGTTTTCTCCGAAGTCGTGTTGGCACATTTCACCTAGATAATGTGACTTTATCCATGTACAGTTCTCTGGGCTGTCCACATCTGTTGCTAGCAAACAGCTAATATTAGCTTCTTTTTTATATATATCAATCCCCTCTGCCTGCCTCCTGCGCTCTCTTTGAGCTAGCTAGCTAATTCAGTTAGCTGGTATACCACCGTGACTAGCAAAGCCGGTGGAGACCTGGCTCCACAATAACAGCAGCCCTGCTGGGTGTGAGTCGACTAGCTCTGACAGGGATGCTTGCTTTACGAATCTGGTCCCCCGTTTTTCTTGTACCAACCCTCTCCTCCTCCAGCTCATTCGGCCCGCGGTGAACCGACGGAGACCGGCCACACACATCAGTGTGATGGCCTTGGGACTGATGATGAAACCACCTTGACTTTATCAATTTCCATTCATCACGCGGTTCCCTCCTCCCAGCCCCTGCCCCAGCTACCCCCCCGCTTCGTGTGAACCCATCATGGATACGGTACCTTATATGAATCGGTGGCTAACAGTATGTTGAAGTTGGTATCTCTGTGCTCCATCTTTCCCCCCTTGGTTGTGAGTCAGTCGCAGCTGTCAGTGTGTTGTGTTGCGCGCCGTGCCGTGAGACTCCAGCCTGTTAGCGTAACTGGGGAGAGGGGGAAGGACGACAGTAGAAAACCGGGCGGGGGAAGGGGCGGGCGTATTACCGTAACCAAAATTCCGGTGTCCTTCGACTATATTCGGAATCACTCGGCTTGTTCTACCGTCACCCAATCAGCTAATGTCGCTAAGATCGTCTATTTATACGAAGACGTATTACTCAACACTGAAGTCTAAAAACAAACAAAAACACCTAACATTTTTCTACTCTCTACTAACTATAACATTGCTGAACACATTATAATAACAAAGTTTAATTTACTCACTGTGGCATTTTTAAATGTTTAATGATTACTTGGAATTTATACAAAAGTTTATAAAATTATATATTAACATACCTTACTGTGTAATAATGACTTAAAACCCTTTTCAGATTCAAGGAAGGATTAAGACACTAATTAAAGTACTATTGCAATACATATCTGCTTAAACGTTGCCTTGATAGTGTGACACAAAGCCAGTTATAAAAACTGGCAACAAAGAAGAAAACTTAGTGTTTGGACACTTATTAAATGTGAAAGGATTTTACACCTCCATTACTATTTGCTCTTGCAAATCTCGAGATGCAACAATGTTCAGTCCAGAAGTGAAAGCTTTGTACTCGATCACAGCCTCATGAAATGATGTTTAGCTACTTTCATCTGCAGTTGTTTGTACCATCCAGATGTTGGCAGCATTGGCCTTCAGATGCATTTGTTTTTTCATGCATTTCCCCTTTTTTTATGACCCTGCTGCATGATTCATACAAGATCGAGTCTTGCTCAATTAAAAATACAAGAATTCTTTGACACTTCTATTCATAATAAATTGAAATCCATTCAGATTATATTTCCTAAAACACCGAGGGAGTCAAACACACTTAAACACATAGCATCTCGATACTGTATTTGTAGTAATTACTCTGATGACTATTCCAACCTTTGCATAGTTTTAAAGCACCCTCCCCACCTCTAAATTATAGTGTGATCACTTTCACATGATCTGTAAAAGTGTCATAAGGACAGTTGTGGCCTGAAAGGATACACTTTACACTTCACAATCAATGTGTGAATATTAATTGCACAAAACCAAATAAGAATTAACATTTAAGCAACAATAAAGCAATTATTTTTTAGTTCCATCATGATGTAAAAATATAGGAGTCCACAAGGTTTTAGTACAGAGACATGTGGCTATGGTAAAATGGGCAAAGACACAAGCATCATATAAGAGCTACAAGTCAAACCATTGAGACTAGCCCAAGAAGTTTGTGTAGGGACTCAAATATTTTATTAATGGACAAGAGTGAATTGATAATGGAGGTGTAGGGAGCCCATCTACAAGACTAATCCAACCTCACTTTAGGGGATCAACGTGACAGATGGGAATTAATAGTATGGTCTGCTATTTTAAATAAGAGTCAGTCCTTGGACGACATGGTTTCATGCAGTTTTACATGACAAATACAACATTATCTTTTAGGCAAAAATGTGCCATGTAAGACATTTCAATGACTCCACTGCCTGGCTGAATAGCAAAAACTGCAGAAATGACTAAATAGTGACATTGTCTCAATCTTAGCAAAATGAAATCTTGTTAAAAACCTCTGGGCCCTTTAAATTTGCAAAAATCACAGGAAGACAATATGAACATCACTTGGGAGACTGTGGTTGCTGTTCAGCTAACACTGATGAAAAACAGATCAATAAAAATCTCATTACAATTATTAACACAGGAGTTTCTTTATTGGTCACTGGATGTTTTGGAAAGGTTAAAATATATTTAAAAGTGCATTTTTCCCCCTGTTATTATTTTGGTACAGACCATTAAAAAAAAACAAAAAAAAAAACAAACAAAAAACAAACAAACATGCAATTTACTTGTAAATCAAGTGTAGACCTACACAATGTGCACACAAACGTGGAAGAAAAATAGTTACTTTAAATGGAAAATCCAGAATCAATAAAGACGTCAACATTTTACATAATCGTTATTCTTCAAGTGATGCTTATATGTGGTAATGAAGGGTTAATTATGACACACTGTTGTAAAGCGCCTGGCGCAGTGACGGATACACCCCAGGTCGGTGAGAAATTCCAACCCGCTGGACGGACGCCTTCCCCGGCCAATAGCAACGATCTTCCCGGTTGCGTGATCCCGCAACAAGGAGGGACTCTGGCTGGGACTGCGTGCCATTTCCGCACGTCAATAAAACAAAGCTTGAGTGAAGAGGAAGTAAAATTTAGTTAAAGCTGACATGCACTGCTTTGACAGCCCTGCTTTCAGTTTTGCACGTGCCCAATATGTTTCGGTCACATGATGTGACGCCTGAACGGATACTAGATGTACGGTGCTGCGTTTTGATGGAAACACAGTTTTTTGGTGGAAGAATTTTTTGCTGAAAACAAAGAACCATAAAAAATGTTGAAGTTGAAGCAGAAGTTTGACCTTCACAGAGATGTGGTGTCTGACATCCTCAAGAAAGAGGCGTCGGTCTGCAGGGTTAAAGGTGAGGCGTTCAGGTGTTCACAGAGCCTGTTGAACATCTATTCTATAAGTAGCAGGTGCAAATTAAGCTATTTAAGCAAATATTGTTATAAGTAAGTCACAATTACACATTTTTTACGAAAACCTTGTTCTTACCAAACTTTTTATTTATTTATTTTTTGCTTTATATAATTTCGAACTGTTGTGATTTTTTACCGTTGTTCATCTTCAACAGCAGATGGCGCCATATCTCTACTTAGCTTTCTCTTTAATAGCTGCTAATGAAAGAAACACACACGCACACACACACACACACACACACACACACAGTTTTTTTATTCAACACAAAAAACCGCTTGAAATGCTTATTAGAATGTCATTACTTATTATAATGTGT
>JBAMHW010000026.1:16330479-16351684 GCA_037177495.1 Rhadinocentrus ornatus | reverse complement strand
AAATGATGCTGCTGTACCTGCAGAATACACTGAAGCTGTGGACACTTGCATCCTGAACACTGAGAATGATGGGAGTGTCCTTTATTCCTGGAAGGTAAGTATATTGTGAGAGACTAAATAGTCAATGATTCAATATTCAAATCCCAGATTCTGTTTTCTAAAGTCCCTGCAATTCACCTTTAAATGTGCACACACACAACAAAACCCCTTATTCCCTTTTAATTTAGAAAAAATCTGCCTTACAGATATTGGTATTTTTGGAAACTTTCCTGGGTTTGCAAAGTAAAATTCTGTGTGCTGAGTTTTCTGCACTTCATAAATTTCTAATGATAGATCCTCTGAAGACTGCACGGCTGCAGGAGGTTAAAGAGAGTGTACAGCCTGCAAAGACTGAAACTAATCTCATTTTAGAGCCAGGTTCACAGTTTTATGCATGCCTGGCAGTGCTTTGGTTTTCTAAGCAGACCTTTTATTTTCAATGTTCTTTTTTAAAAATGTGGCAAAATGCTGTTTGAAGTAAGCCTTGTCTAGTCAGGATAATGAGGCAATTAAGAGGTCAAGCATGACTGATGTGCGAAAGTAGGGTAACTCACTCTGACCAAATCAGGATTATCTGACTCAGTAGTTTGATTGATGTAATGACACGCAGCCCAACTAAAGACTTCTTCTCTTCTCTTTTTGGACAGGGAGTAACAGGAACCACCAGGATTGGAAAATATGACTCCAATACCAAACATAATAAGGTACTGTGTGCATTGACACTGTCTGGCCAAAAAAAGAACAACAACGAAAATAGGTACAAGCCTCCTATTGGATCATTACTGCTCGGGCGATTATCCTTTAGCTGGCAACAAGCTATTTAATCCCAAATGATGCAATGAGTAGCTTCTAATTTTTTTAAACAACCATGTGGAAGACACATCTCGTTGTTGTGGACATAACATATTATTATGTATTATTCAAATGCAGGGTTGCGGGGGGGCTGGAGCTGTTCCTGGTTCATCACAGAACCAACACAGAGAGACAAACATTCAGTCAGTCTCACACTTGCTCCTAGTGAGAATTTAGACTCAAATCAGCCTAGCATGCACTACTCTGGGCATTAATAAAGTATAATGGCTTTGGGGGCAGTGCTATGATCTGGGGTTGCTGCAGTTGGTCAGGGATAGGTTCAGGTCTAGGTTCAGGTCTGGGTTCAGCAACATTATGTGTCAAAAGAATGAGGTCAGCTGACTATCTGAATGAGCAGGTTATTCCATAAATGGATTTTTTCTCCCTTGATGTCAAGGGCATATTTCAAGAAGACAATGCCATAATTGTGGGACTCAGATTGTGAAAGAGTGGTTCAGGGAACAGGAGACGTCATTTTCACACATGGATTGGCCACCATGTGTCCAGCGTCCAGACCTGAACCCTGTTGAGAATCTTTGTGATATGCTGGAGAATGTTTTTCACAGTGATTTAACTCTCCTGTCTTCAATACAAGATCTTTGTGAAAATTTAAGTCAACTCTGGATAGAAATAAATCTTGTGACATTGCAGAACCTTATTGAAGCAAATGCTGCTGTAATCAAAGCTAAAGGCAGCCCAGCAAAATATTAGAGTGTGACCTTTTTTTTGGGGTAGCTACTTTTTTATTTTTGGCCAAGCAGTGTATTATGTTTCTTTTTTTCCCTTAGTGCTGCACATTTTTGCTTTTTGTGTGTGTGGCTGCATTCTCACACATTCATTCCCAGGTGTTTTCACCTCCAACAGCTCCTGTACACATTTGACAAGCAGGTGTGTGTCAGCAGCTGCTCCCTGAACAAGGAAGAGACACTGTTAGGTGAGCTTCTGTCATGTATATTTAAAGATTTATTGGCAGCAGATGCTGTTAAAACTGTTTTCTTGACCTGAAAATAAAAAATATCTGCACCTTGGGAGGAGTTTGGCTATACATCATTATGATTTTGCAACTCAAGAATCTGTTAAAACCAAACCAGGGATGTGGTTTGAATAGCTTAAATAGATTCATAAATGTAGCCACTGTGGTTTTATGTGCAAATCATTCATGAATTTAGTCACATGCTTGCTTTTTCTCCCCCTTCAGCTGTCAGCTTGGTACAAAATACCAGAGAAGAGCGTCTCAAACCAAGTAACACCTAGGGTCTTGTTCTTAACAATTACAGCCTTTTTTATAATAATATAATAATTTAGAATAATTTCTGAATGCATTTGTTATTCTGACTAAAATCCTCCTTTGCATTTTCCAGTATCCAAGTGTCTAACTCTCCTGATTGAAATCCACCCTATAAACAACACTAAAGTTCTTAAGGCAGTGGACTGCAGGATCAAAGTGCAGGTAGAGTCTGCATATATATGTGTGTGTGGGTTGTTTATGCCACTTTTATTCAGGTAATACAGCAGCGACAAGCTGCCATTGCAGTTACTCTGTATCTCAGCTTGGAGTGTGTATATGTAATTTACAGGCTCTGCCAGCCTCTCGTTGCCAATCTTTTATTTTGTTTTGGTCACTTTATGTTTTTTAATCTGACTTTCTCAGTCACTTCATTTAAAGAAACAGATAAATGTCATTTCATTAAATATGGAAGTCAGCAAATTGAGTATTTAGAGATGCAAGCAGCAAAGCTCCCTGTGCTCATATTTATTCACAGGAGTCCCAGTTTGTAAGACATGAAGGTAAAATAATTGTGATAATTGGCCAAATGCAGTGGCAAAAGCTTGAAATAGCAATGAGGTAAACAAGTTTGTTTTTGCAAGAACATCTTTGCCCAGAGTCAAAATTAATTCGATATTTTAGCCTGATTTTATCTATATCTTTTCTTGTTTGGTCTTCTGCTTTAAAACCACATTTTTTTCTGTGGAAGCAGGAATTATTTTATCCTGCTTGACCAGTCAAAGCAAAGCTGATGCATCATCACTAAGAGAGCTGATCTCTGCAAGTTAAGGAAATGTTCAAATGCCAGTCTGTTTAGTTTCTACAAGCCAACACACTTTAACCAAATTTTACATTTTCAAAATTTGCAATTACAAATAAACACACAAATATATAAACTTGAACTCAAGGCACACTTTTAGAAGTGATTGTTTGTAGTTCCACTGTTTAAATGTTCAAAAATGACCAAGTAAGTCATGTCTCTGCAGTAGTCAGTAAGTCTTCTTCAGGAAATGCAGGATTGGAATAATTGGAGTACCAAATAATGCAAGAACTTGACTGAAAATCCGTGATAACAGGTCCTTTAAAGTAATGAATCTCAGATTAGGCCCAGATTTCAGCATTATTAGAACATTGTGGGTTAATGTTGACAGCAAACAGAAGAAAAGGCAGCAAACATCCAAAAAAGAGCTAACAGTCCATGTTAAATAATGAAAATGGTCATACTCAAATACTTAAACTTAGCACAGACAGCAAGGAAAACTGTGTTTTGTTGATTGTTTCTCCCCTTTAATAACACCAGTGATTAGTCACCTTCACAATGAGGTGTAACTTACAAGGACTGCGCTTCTGTGGACTGAGCATCAAAGCTAAAGATGATCAGTGTGAGGAGGAGGTGCTAAGCTTATTAACTTTAGTTATATTTTAGTCATTTCTAATTTTGATAGTTTTGGTCCAGTTTTAGTTGACGAAAACTCAAAAAGGTTTTAGTCTAGTTTTAGTCAAATTTAAAAAAAGTATTATTCTTTTAACAAATGAATTTAGGTCAATAATACCTATTAAAAAGTTAAATCAAGGTTGACAGGTTATAACAAGTATTGCAATTCATAAAACAAGTTAACCTTAATGCTTTTGCATAATCACTAGATCCTTTACCAGTTTGATAGCTTTAGCTGAGACTTTCCCATCAACAGGGATGCAATGCTGCCATGCTATACTTTATTGCTGTTAGGCAGAAACCTTTTATTTCTATATTTCAACTTTTTCCATGAATTGATGCCCTATATGTCATATAAAAATGTCACACAAGAAAATAGCAGATCTATAAGTTAAACATATAGCAACACATTGTGATCTTGTTGTTTGGTTATTTTCATTACAAAATTTAAAGGAGTGGTTTTAGACTTAGAAGGTTTCCCAACCAACAGCAAATACTTTCTGATCTACTTAGGGTTATGCATTGCACAGATAAAGTGCTAACTGTGGAATCAATTACTCCCCCACAAAAAAAAACAAAGCAACAACATACTTACTTTGGTAACTGTGGCTATATTTCTGAGATTTTTCTGAAGTGCAATACTACACACACCAACTACACCCTGAACATACACATGCTCAAAATATGAGCAATGGATGAGGAACACTTATGCTCAACTTGACCTGGTCTGCCAGTGAAATTATGATGGATTATGGTTAAAATATGTCCATATTTTGTTTCGTGGCTTCCGACCACCAAACCCCTTCGTTGACACTTCGTCAACATGATTCATCTATGAATGAATAAATTGCTTGTCTGTGTGCACGCTGCACGTCAGGTGGTGGACGTGGCCAAGGTGCAGCAGCATTGCTGACTGATAGATTTCGCTCACAACAGGCAGAAATGTCATGCATTTTTAATGTTGGACAATTAGTCCTCGAACATTTTCGTCTTGTCTCGTCAGCGAAATCTCACAAACGTCTCATATTTTCGTCATCAGAGAGCCATTTTTAGCTCAGCACTGTCTCGTTATTGTCATTAAAAAAAAGGTTCGTCATCAAAATAAATTCGTCTTCGTCATTGTTGACGAAAACAATACTGGTATGTGGCATGTTTTTAAGTGGTCAAAAACTTCAACAAAATGCTATAAATCCAAATGCTTGCAACCTGCCAGGGCCCAGATGATTGATGCTTATGGCCTCGTTCTTTTCTGTTAGAAACTACTGATTAAGTTTATCTCCTTTTCTAGTTTCTCTATCAAGAAAGTGACAAGAGATCAGTGCTGGAGAGCCATCTGCTGTTGTTCGCTGAAGATGGATGTAAGTCCTGCTGCCCTTATGCTTTTTTGCTTATCTAGGCTACTGTGGCTTATATTCATCAATCTGCCAGGAAAAAAAATAGATGGAATGAGTTGCAGTGGCATTGTTATTCTCTTGTGTGTTTTCAGATGTGGATCTGTACCATGTGCTGCTGAGCAAACAGGAGGGTTATAGAGTGGTGAGTTACACACATGATATAAATGAATACTGTTTGTTAGATCATCTAAAGATTGCATTCACGACTTTGTGGTGTGCAGTTTTGTGTTGCAAAGCGAGCACATGGTCAATAATTAGTGAGTAAAACAGCTAGATCTACATAACCTCAGTGCAAGGAATACATCTACAGTATTCCGAGTGTGTTTTCCTCCAGAGGAGCTCTGCATTAAGAATTTATTGAGTCTGCAAAGCTGAATATGAATGTGTTTGTGTGCACAAGGTGATGGCAAATCCCGAGCGTTTGTCCAAAACAGCAGAGAGAATTGTAGAGGATTTCTGTTGGGTCCAGTGGGATGGACACATGCAAAGGCTCTACCATCTCACACTCAAGGTGAGGCATACAAATACATCAAAATGATGCCATATATACATGTATATACATCCATGTGGCTGTGAATAATGTAAGATTAACACAAAATGGGTAAAATATCTTACAGGAAAAGTTTCTGCTTCGGTGTGTACAGTTCTTCCCAAACCACAACTGTGAAACGGTGGTATGTAACCTTTTGTTCTTCTTTGCTTTTGTTGTTGTTTTTTAATTTTTGTTGTAATAATGTAACATGCTTGGTGTTATTGTTCAACAGCTGGAGCTCCTGTTAGATTTGCCAGCAAATGCTTTCCGCACAGTCAAGTAAGTAAACCCCTGATAATATATTCTGTATCAATGTGGATGTTAAATTATTTAAAAAGTTTACTGTATAATTTTTTTACCCTATTTTTTTTTGTGCATCTCTCCAACAGGTTTGTAAATCTGGGTTTTGACCATTATCACACTGAAAAACCAGAGCAGGAGCTTGTTAGGATGGAGGTGTTTACAAACAGAATAGGTAACACAGCTGATCACATCTCAACCAGTTTTAACAGCTTTAGATAAGCTGATATTAGACTTACGTGACTAATTCTGAATGTTTCTGTGTTTTGTATTTCTGGGTGAAAATAAGAAAGTAACTCAACATCATGGCGTGCAGTATGGCATAATCTGCAGAACATAATAGGGCAACAAAATGCAAAATGAGCTGGATTGTTAATTTTAGCACAGAAGATCACCAAATTATCATCATTTAATAATAGTAATGATTCCCTGATCAAACAAGAAAGCTTCGCTTTCCAAAATCCCCCCAAAATAAAGATAACTGCATTAACAAATAAAATAAGAATATTATAATTGATTATATATTCACTTATATCAATGATCCAATAATACACGATAGTGGCAAAAGTATGGGGACGTCTAGACTTCATAGCTGTCAGAAAGTTAAAGTTGTGCACATTTTCTAAACAACAAGGATTTATAAACGTAGGATCATCACTGTGGGGGTTGAGAATGTTAATGATTTCATTTTCAATCTTATTATGGATACTGATTCTGATCAATCCCTGGATTTCATAAACAAAAGGTAACATCATTTTTATATTGATAGAAAATCTTCTCAAATAAACCATGTGTGTGGTTGTTTATGTAGATATACAGTCTAATCACATACACAGGCCCTGACAGAGAACTATTTTTTTTTGTGTGAAATAACAGGCAAATCCATGGGGGGTTATACAATTTACACAGTCCTTCTGCAGACCTGTGTACCTGGATGTGTTCAGGAATACATAAAAATATTTGAAACTCCTCTTTTTCTATGGATACCCAGTACCGGGTATTCTCTTATCAATTCCTGTTTGGAACCGAGTTTCTATTCCAAACTTGGGGCTTTATTATGACATACAGAAAAGAAATGTAAATGTTCATCAGGCTGATAATGATTGCAAAAACATCTCCCTAGGAGTTTAGACTTTACCAGCCCACAGTCTGACAGATTATGTACAAATATAAGGAATTCATAGCCACTAGTACTCTATCCAGCAGTCTGTGGGGCCACAAAGAAAGTCAAGGTAACTAAATTGTGATCCTTCACGTTTCACTCTTAAAAGACATTTATGGAAAAATAAGGCTAATATTTTTTTAATGTCCTTTTCAGAGCTAAAATCTTTCTGTAGAAACAATCGGCTAAATTTCCCTACTAGCTGACTTGCATGACAAATTTGCAGTTACCAGAAAGGTTAAGGTGCAATTATTTCTGCACAAGTATCACCAGATACTACAAGCAAAGATTCACATACTTCTGCCACACCCGGGATACTTAATATTGAGTCATTTTTCTCAGTGAATTAATTATTTACTAATTCAAAATGTTTCTTTTCTTTTTAAATAGTTGTTAGCTCCAGCTAGCAATGTAATCTAATCCAATGATGCTTTAGGTCAGAGATGTAGAAAAGATTCACAAACTTTCTACCTACACAGGACACTGTGATAAATAAACAGTGCATTTAAATGTATCACAGCTTAACTGATGTGAAATAATCAACATGGGCTTATTTGATTCATTAATTTAACAGTTGATTGAAGCACAACATTTTCACCCAGTTTATTTCTTCTAAATGATGGCTTGTCCTATTACAGATGTTACCAGTGTTAGATAGTAAATGTTGAATTACTTTATGCCCCAACTTCTTTAACTTTCCTGAATTTATATGATTTATTACCTAATGTGTGATCCCTGACAGCTCTGATTTGTGGTTTATTTTCAGGAAGTATGTGTGTGTGTTACAGCCAGCTACTAAAAGATGAACAGGAACTGATCTACACTCTGGTTTTAGTTCATAAAGGTACTGTATATATGTGTGTGTGAAATCGCCCAATTCCTTACTCTATCTGTCGCTGCTTCTTGGTGCACATGGTAAAAAACCTGGTTCCTTTCACATCTTGCAGACTGCAGCAAGACGTTCCGAGTTTCTCTGAGCAGCGACAAACCGCCGCAGAAAACCACACAGCTCCACCCGCTCTTCATCCCCATAGGTTATTGCACACACAGACACATG
Organism: Rhadinocentrus ornatus; assembly: GCA_037177495.1. Taxonomy (NCBI): domain Eukaryota; kingdom Metazoa; phylum Chordata; class Actinopteri; order Atheriniformes; family Melanotaeniidae; genus Rhadinocentrus; species Rhadinocentrus ornatus. The sequence continues at coordinate 16,343,646 of JBAMHW010000026.1, read as the reverse complement.
CAATGCAGGCATACACACTCAACAGAATACTAATAATTCCAGCCATCACAGGTAAGTTTGTAAGTTTGAGTACCAAACAACTGTTTGCTACTCATGCAATTAAAACAGAAGCACAGTCAAACCCATACAAATGAATGTGTGTCTCCTCAATTTGCACAAGACATTCCAACATGTACCTTGACTGTGATGCTGTGCTTTTATATGTAGGTTACTACATCCTGGTGTATCTGCAGGGTAATTTCCTCCATTGTATCAACACCAGGCAGCAGGAGATGCTCTGCCACTCCCTCTTTCTTTCTGGTAACACAGTTGTTTTAATGGCTGCATGGTAGCTTGTCTTATTTTATTTTTTTCTCAAGTACAGTACATGCTTGCTTTCTTTGACATGATTTATACTTCCTCTTTTGAAAACATAAAAAAAACAGAAAACATAATAATCAAATTGAAGTGTGTTTCAGTACCTTTTTCTCTGCTCCAACAACACTAAGGTCACGATGCAACCTTAGGATTGCAGTGCCAGGCAGCTGATGTTACTGTGCTGCATTCAGATGAGCAGTTTAATGGCTGTCTGTTGCAACTGGTCAGTGGGAGAATCCACACTGCTGAGCTCAGCCCTGCTTACCTGCTTCAGATACTGAGATCCACACGTTCCAAGTGAGTGTGATTCAGAAATGAGGAACTCAAGGAGTTGTTATTTTGACGTCATATGCATATACAAAAGCAGAGAGCGCAAAACATATAAGATAATATAGGTGGGAGGGAGGCAGGCAGATGGAGAAGAAGAGTTTTTTGTTCATTCCCTTGCGCGCCAGCAGACACTTTGAATTGAGCCCTCTAGCTCGATAAAGATGCAGCATTGGCCCATTTGCTGTTTATCTCCTGGGCAATTTTTCATTCTGTTCACTCGCTCCCTTTACAAACTTAAATCTACTTTGTTAACAGCACATACATCAAAATACAGTACCTGACTGGCTGTTTAACTGCTTGTGCATCTGCCTCTGTGTCTGTGCTTATGTTTTTTTTAAAGGCAAGTTTGTTGTTTTCTGTCCTTTTCCCAAGGTGTCCCAGCAGTAAGACTGACCCTCAGCGCCTGGCTGCCCTCCACTGCCTGCTGGTTTACATGGGAAATGACCCAAACCTGGAACTGAAGGTGCAAATGCAGACAGAATAATTGAGTGTGTGGAACAAAGATATTGACCTTTAACGTAAAGTCTGCACCCATTGAGCTTACACCAGCATCTAGCAATGAAATGAATGAAAAACATTATTTTTGTAGAACATGTAATCAAGAGAACCAAATTCATTGATTGTTGCTGGGTTTAAAACAACTAAACAGAACACAAGATCAATATGCTCTCCTTGTGGGAGAAAGAACACAGAGGAGGTGGCAGAGTTACGGAGAAAGAAAAAAAAAAGGGAAATCTGTCAGAGTATACAGTTACATATATCCCAATGTACAGACTTAAGTCACTGTCAGGCACTTTCCCTAAAGGAAAATTGATGCACAGCTAAGAATGATTAATAGATCCAGGTACAGTCTGCACTCTCTTTGCACTTTTGTGTTAATGCTGTAGGTGTCAACCTTGAGTTAGAATGAGCAGCTGGAGAAGACAGAAAAAGAAAAGACATGATGCTGTAATAAAATAGGAGAGGAGAGAAGACAAGTGGGCAGAGATGAAAACCAACTCAAAGACAGAAAGAAGGAGATTTTGTTGGGCACCATGCCGACTATGGATGAGACTCTATTAGTGTTACATCTCAAATAAGATGTTCCAGCCGCTCTGATAGAGTGCAAGGAATTTTTCTTTAAAGGTTAAATGAGTCACCAGCCTCATTAGTGCAACTAGAACTGGGAAACGGGACACTACACAGAGCTTTTGTAGTCTTTGTAGTTCTGTTAGTGGGACCAGCAGCCCCAAAGGTAGTGGCTTTAATAAAGGTAATTGCTCATTAACATTTTTCTTTGTTCATATAAGATTACAACTTCAAGGAAATGCCATCCCAATGAAGCTTTCCCACTGCTCTTTTTTTTTTCATTACGTTTTGGTTAAGTTCTAAGCTTAAGTTAGAAGTTAAATAAAAATTTATAAGCTTAACTGACTAGAGGCAAAAATGTATTGGTCCCATGAATAGAGATCTGATGCTCTCTGGTTGTGAGATTTACAGGATGAAGGGTATCATTGTGGCTGTTGTTGGGATACAAACTACAGTTAAATGCAGAGAGTTCTTATCAGCAGCTGAAACTGTTGAATTACTCACCCTAAACACAAAGTATACTTGAGGCTGATGGGAATGTATCATGTTTTCCAGGTGTCTGCTCATTAATTTAAATGAAACTATTAAGCTATGGCTTGATAAAGAAATCAGGTTAAGGTCATAAGTATTTTTCAGTTAGAAGCCATGAATGTCACAGATTAAATGGCATTAAATAAAGCTAATCCTTTTGCGTTCTTGCTACAGATTACACAGGAATCTGTATTTTTCATTAACCTTGTTTCTGTCTGAAATATGAAATCCGGGGATTGTGAGCTTAACAAAAAGCCTGAATGAAAATAGTTAGGGTGTTTTTATATTGGTATTCAAAGCTTAACCATTTTGGTTAGGTTTAGGAAACAAAAAGAACATATTGATCTTGTGGTAATAAGTCTGCAAGCAAAACCAAGGTTACCATCTTCCCCTCCCAGTTTTCAGAAACATCAGGTAATTATCTGAGGTCTGCTTTACGTCCCTATGATTCCAAAATTTCCATTGTACATAATTAGAGCAAAAATTTCTAAAAGCCCCAGACTGAAAAGAGCTTTAACCGTGTCAATTTTTCCAAGATCCTCCTTCAAGCCATAGATTGTGGTTCTATATCACGTGTAAAATAATTCTTTTGTTGTTTGAATTTATTTTATTCATTGATGTTAGTTGTTTCCATCATTAATTAAAGTTTAGTTAAGTTTATGCACCAAAATTTCTTGACAAGGGTTGAGTCTGAAAACTGTTCTGATAATATTTATATGTTCAAGTGTTAAAACTAATTGGCCACAAAAATGTTTGGTAGTTCACTAGTTTAGGTAAAAATACTTGGTTGGGTTTAGGCCAGAATGCATTTAGCTAATGGATTAATTTGTTTAGGTGGCAAAAATACTTGATTTGTTTTAGGCCACTAAGTATCAGGTTAATTGGCTGGTTTAGCTTATGGAAATACTTGGTTAGTTTTACGACACTATTCAGTACTATTCAGTTATTGGTTTTGACTGAACACTGCAACTTCTTGGTTAGGTTTAGGGAAGATATTTTTATTTAGACAGCCCAAGGTCACCATAGAAATTGCTCAAGGTTTGCTCAGCACTCTAAATGATCAGAACTTTTATTTCTACCCTAAAATATGCCCCCCCAAAAAACTTTTGAAATACAAAAGTACCAGAGGTTTAGACCAACCTCAACATTTTTATGTGCTATGAGCTTAGCAAACTAGCTTCAGGCTCAAGCTTTTCATCTTGTAACACACAGACATAAAAAAAGTAAATCTTCCCATCCAAGTAAGCAAACATTTGCTCAATCGGAACCTACTCCTGTAATGTGTTGAGAATAAACTAAAATTTATTCTGCAATATTGATTCACAATATGGGGAAATGTAACACAGAATCTTGTAGCTTATGCTGAGCATCCCACACTGTAAAGTAAAACCTGCCTCCTGTGTGTTTCTGTTATGCCTCCAGATTATTGAATGGCTGTGTGACAACGTGAATGCCTTTGAATCCTTTGATCAAATCCAGGAGTTCATTTTAGGTCAGTGGCAACTGAAGTCTCCTGAGCATCATTTGTTCTTCCTTCAAGAGTCTTGGTGCTCTCTTGCTTTTTTATGTCTTTCAGCCTGTGGTTACGTGACTGCTTACATCTTGCCCACACAACCCTGAATTCTTTCATTATCTCCTTTTGACTCCTAAACTTCTTCCCTGACTTGTGCCTGGAATCCCACGCAGCCTTGTAGAGTTAGAAAATAAATGTACTTTTTCTTAGGTAATATGACAAGTATGGTTAAGTCCTAGCAGACACTACACATTTGTATGTCCCAGCTTGTTTTTCAGGTGTTCTGTGAAAACAATAAGCTCAAAATATTAATTTACTCAAAGGAAACAACAAGCGGAGAATAGATGATTGCAAACAATAATGGAGCACCTGGCTGAATACATTTGCATTTATATGTGTTGAAATAACTACTTTTTAAAATTAAGACAGGTGTTATTGTGCAGAACAAAAAGACAAATATGCAAATTAATAAATAAAAAAATATGTTTACTGTGCTTATTAAATATGTGTTGTTAGCAGTGGGACATTTGCTCATGTGCCTCCTTTGTCTGTGTGTTACATTCCAGATAAAAATTCTGTATTTTGTGTGTTCAAAAGCTTGGAAATAAGAATTCTGTCTGTCTTTATTTGCCTCTCTCTCTTTCTCTTACATAGCTTATTTGTACAGAATAGGATATGAAAAGTGTCTTGGCTTGGATAAAGTCCTGCCATACTCTTCTGTATTTGAAATGAAGGTATCACACACACATACACACATAATGCACACACTTTATGCATGTGCATAAAGGCATAAAATGAAAACTGGCATCTCTCTGTGTGTATTAGTGAGAGTGCAGAGGTGGACACACTTGCTCTGCACTTAAGTTCTTTTGGGCCTTGAGAAGTACTTACATAAACACACATTTTGATTTATCTTCCTGTTCCAGGACATCCCAGTGTGTTTGTTGGAGGTCCCTGGTGTGGTATGTACCACTAAACAGCATATTGAAGCTGTCTTTAAAGGGAAGGTGAGGACACATTTTTGTAAAATTTTAAACATGTTCATTATTAAGCAACATGTATGACTTGTCTTTATCAGGTGTTAAACTGCTTAATAATGCCTCCAGTAGGCCTCATCTCTCCTCCATCCTGTCTCTTGTAGACTGCTTGTTTTCTGTTTTTTTTTTTTTGTTAGATATTTACATTTTTTTAATTGCTTATTAATGTCACCTCGAAAAACAGCAGGTTTTTACATATTCTGAGTTCAGATGCAAATATCCCCAGTAGTTATGTCCTTGCCTTGTCACAGTGGTGTTGTTTCTGCGTATATTGCCATGCAGGCCAGGGGTCTCCAGAGTTTCTGGTCAGAGCTGTATTGGAACACAGAGAGGACAAAATATCTGGACACAGTTCCCAACCCCAGATACAGAACCTCACACATTCAGGATGACTGGAAAAAAATGGTGAGTGTGTTTGTCGAATGTGATTTTGCAAAAAAACACAAAAAAAACCCCACCTTTAAATCACATTGAAAATGCTAATTAATGTAAGGACGAGAAAATATGTCCTCTGATGCATGTCCTTGTCAGCATACCTGCGGGTGTTTGTCAAACAATGGCAGCCTACTTTCAACCCTCCCATGATGGTTTTGTTGTTTCAGAAGTCCGAGAAGAGACCCTCCAGCCACATGAATCACTTGGAGGAGAACACAAAGAAGTAGGTCTGCTTTGTTAGGAAATGTGCACCAGACTCACCCTGCTTAATCCGGAGGGAGGGAATGCATGAGTGCTCCTCTGCACTGTCTGTAAAAATTACACATTTTTCTCTAATAAGGTGCTGCAATGTCACACTTGTAAACCTCATAAGGCTCGCAACACCACTGTTTTAACTTGATATGGTCGGATGGTTGGTACTTTGTAGCTGTGTGCCCTGGTTTTTAACAGTATAAGGTCTTTGGGCTGTTTATTGGGTGTTAGAAATAAGTTTGAGTTTTGTTAAAATTTTTCAAACCTAAACTTATTGCACTTGAGATGATCGAAATAGTAGAAAGTAATAAGACTCACTCAGCTTCCCACCAGCCCAGCCACTCTGACTTTTTTCTTTTTTTGCGGGATCTAAACAAATCCAACAAAACCTTAGTAACCCAGATTTTAATGGTAGAATCCGGCCATCTACAATTTATGACAATTTATTTAATACACCAACATAATTACATTAGCTCTGATTTGCATCAGTTAAATGGTCCGTACTTGTATAGCGCTTTTATCCAAAGCACTGGATATTATACATTACAATCACCCATTCACACACACATTCACGCACTGATGGTGGAAGCTGCCATGCAAGGCGCTCACCACGACCCATCAGGAGCAATTAGGGGTTCGGTGTCTTGCCCAAGGACACCTTGACATGGCAGAGGATTGAACCAGCAACCCTCGGGTTACAAGACGACCGCTCTACCTTGCCGAGCCACACCCTTAATTAATTAGTTAATTGTTAAACTCCTTCAAAAACAGCAATAACATTTAGAAAATGTTTTTTATGGAAAGTAGCATTTGGAAATGTATTTTTTTTTTTTAATAGTGGGGTTTGACCCATTTTTAATTCAGGGCCACTGTACTGGTCTGCTGTAAACCCACTGGGCTCTACAAAACTATTTGAATATTAAAATGGCTCATTAGTTCATAATTTGCTGCTCTACAATGTAAACAGTTCTTAAAGCAGCAGGATGGGATATTTAAGATTGACTAAAAGTAAACTATGAGTGGAAGTTGTTTTGCAGTGCTCCATATAGGCATAAAACAAAAAAACACATGAAAAGCTTCAGTTATTGTGCTTATCGTGTGTTGAATGAAAATATGGAGCAAGTTTAGTTTCCACAAGCAATGACCTGAAAGAAAAACAGCATCTGTTCTTAGTCTGTTCGCCTTGTAAATGTCACAACATAGTTACTTACTTCTGCAATGCTTTACTCCCCTTGGAACAAACTTACTTCTGTCTTCTTTTTACTTTCTCATCAAACTTAAAGGGACACAATAAAGTAATTATTATTTGCATGAATGTGAATATAAAACAGGTTATGTGCAACCTTGATTTAAATTTTTTTTAATTAAAACAGAATGCATTTGGAAAGCTCATAAACCCATATTTTATTCCCATGAGAAAAGAAACAACATATCAGATATTGAAACTGAGAAGGTAGAAGATCTGCAACAAAGTGCATCTAAACATTATGGAACAATTTTAAAAAATTGCTCATTACCTTAAAATTATGAAGACTGAAAATCCCACCAAGTACATTGTACATTAAAGTACATTAAAAAATTCAGAGGATCACGAGGAATCTCTGTGCACACCGTAGAAGGTTGAAGGCTAAAAGTTGATGCTCATGATCTTCAGGTCCTTATAAGGCACTGCATTAAAAATGCACACCATTCTTTACTGGAAATCACTGCAAGAGCCCAGAAAAAATTCCAGTAATCACAATCTGTGAACACAGTTCACCATGGAATGCGCAAATGCCGGTAAAAAGCTCTATCTTGCAAAGAAGGATCCATATGTGAACATGAACTATAAACACTTCTGTCCTTTTTGGACCAAAACTCATTTTAAATGGTTTGATACAAAATGGAAAACTGTTTCGTGGTCAGTTTTTCTTTTTGGAAAACATGGATGCCATGTCTTGCAGACTAAAGAGGAGAGGGACCTTTCAGCTTGTTATCAGCAGGGTGGCATTTGTGCCTATGGCTTGGGCAGCTTCAACATCGGTGGAGCATCATCAATCCTGAAAATTACAACAAGGTTTTAGGGCAACATCTGCTCCCACCCAGACAACGGGTCTTTCAGGGAAGGCCTTGCAGATTTTAGCAAGAAAGTGCTAAACAACATCCTGCATCCATCAAAACAACATGGCTTCACAAGAGAATAGTCGACTTTTCACCAATAGAAAACATTTGAAACATTATTAAAGCAAAAATCCAGCAACAAAGGTCAAAGACTGTTGAGCAGCTAGAATCACACCAGAATGGGACAACATTCCTCTCCTAAAACTCCACCATCTGGTCTCCTGGTCCCAGATGTTTACCGACAATTGTTAAAAGAAGAGAGGATACTACATAATAGAAAACATCCTATTCACCATTTTCCAATTTTTTAGAGAGCTGTGTTGCTGCCATCAAATTCAAAATGAGATAATATTTCTATATAATGGTAAAATGTTTGAGTTTCAACATTTGACATGTTATGTTCTTTTGGGACTCAAAGATAGTTTTATGAGATTTGCAAATAAATACATACTGTTTCATTTAAATTTTAGTTATTGGACCAACTTTTTGGAATTGGAGTTGCATGAATTAAAAAAATCCACCTTATGTGTAGTAGTGGCTCAGAAAGAAGAAAAAGAAACAGTGATTAATGATAGAAATATACCCGAATGCATCAGATAGCACACCAAAAGACTTATAGTTTCACCTTTAGGCCAAACTCTAGAACCTGCTTACAAATGTTTTGCTTCCATATATTTATTTATTTCATTTTGCTGCAGCAGTGCAACATTTCACTGCCTCAGCCTAAAGCCTAAAAAGTCAGACATATATAATAATACTGACTTGATAAATTGTTTTCACACAAAGCTTTTCTCCTTGTTTTCTAGAGTTCTTTCAATGGTGGACACGTGGTGTCTTGGTAAGAATGCCTGAACACACATATGCACCCACAAGCATCAGTCCAGATAAGCACACTGTCATGACACATAAACTTTGTTGTTTTTTTTAAATAAGAAAAAAGAAAACCTCCGCTTATAATGCTATACCACTTTGTGGAGGTATGTTTGAGTTTGTGTCTTCCTTTAAGGCAGAAATTCTCATGCCCACTAGATAATTTGCTGTTTTATCTCAGATGGAGAAGCTCTAAAAGAGAGAATGGAGGAAGGGAGGTAAAAAAAAGGGAAAATTAAGAAGAAAAAAAAAAGAAAAAGGACAGGAATAGATGAAGAATGCTACTATTACATAACCATAAGGAGCCCGGTACTTTCCTCTCCTCTCTCTCTTATTGTTTTCTTTTCTGCCTTCTCTTTCTATCATGACTTTAGCGCAGCTGTTTTGTGTCAGCCTTAACACGGGACCTCCTCTTACCCTCAATAAATCCACAATTATGATCTCATATAACCACAAAACCTCCTTAGATTAAGTTGGAAACACAAACTTACAAACAGCTCTGTATTTTCCTGCACTGTAGTGAGTACAATCCTTCCAAAACCAAAAAATGATTTATTAGCTATCAGAAGATAAAACTTAAGATATTTCTGTATTTGTTGGAAACTGATATACATCTGAACTTGATGCTGGCAACATGATTCACAAACATTGAATCAGAAAATGTTGTGTAATATCTAAATAAAAAATATTATCTTGCGGATCATCTTACACTTAATCAGGTTTATTGGCAGCATGACAGTTAAATGACTTAACAACAGTGTTGCAGAGAAGAGTTATGCTTCTCAAAGTTGCAAAGAATTTGGGGATTTCATCATTTATGGAACGTGATAGTATGAGATTTTTTGTGTGCATGTGGAAAAATGGTCAAGACATCGCTGAATGGCCGTCATCTTCAGGCCCTCAAGCAGCAAACAAGATGAAATAAAAACAAAACAGGATTACAGCAAACTGTATGTAGTATTTTTCTGAAATGTGTGAGAGCATACAGAGAATACATCATGATACATTACATTAATATTGTGTTGCACTATATGGGCTGTAAGAGGAAACTATTAGAGTTTACACAGTTCTAAATTATTATGCATTACATTTACTAAACATTAAATGTTATAAATAACTGAAAATGTAAACCTGATGTATTTTTGATTACATAGATAATTTTTCTTAAAACAAATTTAAATAAAAAGTTTCATGTTGACATAGGAACCCTTCATATCAGCTTTTCAACTCTCTCATCTATTAAACTTGGAAGTCCATGGGTAGTTTCTGCCTGGATCTGATCTGAAGATACCAGAATTGCCTCTCAAAGCTTCTGTTCCAGGTATACTGCCCCCCACCATCATAGATTTTCCTTTTAAGGGTCCACAGGTTCGGTAGGGCTGAGGTCAGCAATGTTTTCCTCCCATCATATCCATAGCAGCCAAAGATTCATTGCATTTAATAATTGGTATTATTATCATATTGCAATATGGGATAGTGCGTTGTTTTTACTCCAGGAGGCAGTTTCTCCTTCTATACCATGGCTGGAAATGGTCAGTTGACATCTTTAGGCACCCTACAGGGAGCTACCATCTTACTCCACATTATTCCAGTTTTAAACATCCCTCACTCACTGTCCTAACAGCCTTGTTTAGGACATGGTGGCCATCCACCAACTATCCAGAACTCCATCCATCTAGACCATCCAGTGTAGCACAGCCTTCATCAGTAAATAAAACTTTTTGAGCATTGCAAATGTTTCTCTTTGTGAGCATGGGTTAACTGCAGCTTCTGGAGTATCCTGCATGACGATGTTCATGGGATTCCAGAGAAACCAGCAGCTTCAAATACCTGCTTGCTGCTCATCAGTGACCTTTTAACAGCTGCTCTCTAAAGATGATATCAGGAAAAGTCTCTTACTTGATATGCTTTTATCTAAAAAACTGTTTACTCTCTGAATCACATTTTTTAACAGTACAGATCTTACTTAAGTTTTCATTAAATGTCCGATGTTTTCATTCCTTTCACAAGGCATTGCACTAGTTTACACTTTCTTTTGTAGAAAATTCTTCTTTTTCCCCAGTCTGCATGGAAACTCGACATGTTTAATTGTGTGGAACAACCACTGCAAGTAGTTTCTTTTTATTTAGGCTCACCCGGGAAACTTATAATCAAACCTGTTAGAGTAATCAGTGATCTAAACAGACAGAAGAAACAACACAGAAAGACCAATTCTTTAATCTGAAATACTACCTGCAGAATCATTTGGTACACCGTTGAAGATGGCGCCGAGGATTGCTGCTGCGTCTCAAGCTCTCTCCCCTAACGTTATTTATTCCTTATTTATTCTTCTTCTTATTAATTCTTTTGTTAGTTATGCAACCTGCTAAAGTGAGCCCTATCATAGAGTATGATAGAGATAAATTACTATGCATCAGATCGGTGAAGGAAAAAACTTTTTTATCGCCACCACCAACGCCATCAGCTTACAACGGGGAATCTCCATGGTGGCGCCTACCTGTTGTTGTACCTGAGCGGCGGAGGCGGCAGAGGAAAAGAGGGTTACGAGCTGGAGTCCTGGCCTGGCTGAGGAAATGGGGGAATCGACCTCCTCTACCGAGTATTCTTCTGGCAAATGTTTAGTGATTGAACAACAAGCTGGATGAACTTTGGAGCAGGATGGCGTTTCAAAGGGAGATTAACATCTGTAACGTTTTTGCTTTAACGGAAACTTGGCTCGATCCCGGACTTTGCCATTGTCCCCGAGGGACTCTCTGTTTATCGGCTGGACCGGACTATACATTCAGGAAAAAGCAAGGAAGGTGGTGTCTGTTTCATGGTGAACAACAAGTGGTGCTCAGATGTGGGAATTATTTCTACAGGCTGCACTCCAGACCTGGAGCACCTCATGATCAGATGCCAGCCTTATTATCTTACGCGTGAGTTCACGTCGGTTGTCATGACAGTAGTGTATGTGCCACACGCTGATACCAACGAGGCCATGGAAGAACTGCTTGAAGTTATCTACAGGGCAGAGACTTCATGGCTGGAGGCTGCCCTTATTGTAGCCGGGGATTTTAACAGCTCCAACCTAAGAAAAGTCCTGCTGATATACCACCAACACATCAGCTGTTCTACACGTGGCAATAACACACTTGATCATGTAGACACCCCTAACACAAACACATATAAGGCCCTACCTCGCTGTCCTTTTGGGAATTCTGATCACGTCTTACTTCTGCTGCTGCTTTCCTATAGACAGAAATTGAAGTGTCATGGACCAGTGACGCAGACCATTCTGCAGTGGTCCGTCCAATCAGACTCAGCTCTGCTTAAGTACAACGGAGTGGGGTGTGTTTAAGAATACTGACATGAACACATACACGGACGTGGTCATTGGTTACATCGGGAAGTGCATGAATGATGTTGTACCAAGGTTTACTGTGCGGACATTTCCAAATCAGAAGCCCTGGGTTAAGTCCGTCCTAAACTTAAAGCACGGGCAGACGCCTATAACTCAGGTGATTTGTAGGAATACAGGAAGTCCAGGTACGCGCTCCGGAGAGTTATCTGTAGTGCAAAGAGACAGTACAGGGACAAAGTAGAGTCTTATTACAAGGGCTCCAACACCAGGAGCATGTGGGCCGGATTAAAAACTCTTACTGACTACAAAAAGAAGACCAGCAGTGCTGAGGTGATGTCTGCATTTCTGCCTGAAGATCTGAACACCTTTTATGCTCGCTTTGAGAGCACTTCTACCGATGTAGAGGTACAAAAGGCTCAGGAGGACCACTGCCCACCTGTGATAACCAGGGCAGATGTGTGCAGAACTTTAAAAAGGATCAACACACATAAGGCTACTGGACCTGACGGCATCCCCGGCAGAGCTCTTAAGGTTTGAGCAGACCAGCTGGCTCCAGTCTGTAGTCCCCACATGCTTCAAGAAGACCATCATTGTCCCTGTCCTCAAGCGAACCCAAATCCTTTGCCCGAATGACTACCACCCAGTAGCACTCACTTCTGCCATCATGAAGTGCTTTGAGCGGTTAGTCAAACCATTCATCACTTCCTCCATCCTGGACTCATTGGACCCACTTCAGTTTGCCTACAGGCCCAATAGGTCAACTGAAGATGCCATCGTCTTCACCCTTCACACTGCACTTTCCCATCTGTTCCCATGCTGTTTATTGACTACAGTTCAGCGCTTAACACCATTGTGCCTTCCAAACTCGTCACCAAGCTCAGAGACATTGGGCTCAACAGCGCCTTCTGTGACTGGATCCTGAACTTCTTGACAGGCAGACCACATGCTGTGTGGATGGGCGGCACCACGTCCTCCACCCTGACTCTGAACACTGGCACCCCTCAGGGCTGTGTGCTCTGTCCTCTGCCATACTCCTTGTTCACACATGATTGCATGGCCACCCACAGCTCCAATACACCCAGCGGTGTAAGAAGAGGGCCACCAAAATTATTATTATTTCGCAGCATTCAAACCCGTACCACCAAGCTCAGGGACAGCTTCATACCGCAGGCCATAAGACTTTTAAATGCATTGTTGTGAGCCTGGGATTCAAGAATTTCATTGCCAATGATTGTTGATATAATTGTTGTGCAGTGACAATAAATTCATTCATTCATTCATTCATTCATTCATTCATTCATTCATTCATTCATTCATTCATTCATTCATTC
>JBAMHW010000026.1:16285017-16330379 GCA_037177495.1 Rhadinocentrus ornatus | reverse complement strand
ATTCATTCATTCATTCATTCATTCATTCATTCATTCATTCATTCATTCATTCATTCATTCATTCATTCATTGTCTGTTGCTGGAACAAAACAAACACACTATAAGTGTTTGAGGCCACCAATAGATATGTTTGGTTACTAACTCATGTATTTATTATTGGAATACAATGTTAGGTGTAGGAAAAGAGCTAATAAGAGCTTCAGGAGTTTGCAAGTTTCAGTAACTCAAATGTCATTTTTATTGATTTTGCAAATATTTTATATTTTTCCAGATAATTTGCTTTACCTATGAATCATTTAATCCTTTCCAAAATTATTGATTTATTCAACACTTTGATAGGAATTTAACACCTTCCTTTTCTTCGTTTGGCTGCTATTAATAAAACCTGACATCTGTTTCCATCTCTTCTTGGCCTCTGCTTGTTCCTGTGTCACACCAGCCACCTGCACATCCTCTCACACCACTTTCCTAAATCTGCTCTCTGGCTTTTTCCTGCACTTCTTGTCTAGCAGCTCCATCATCTTCCTTATGTACCCAGCATCTGTCAGTCTGGCATGTCACTCTGACAGTCCTGATCCTGACTGTCTTCAGCACATCCAACGCAAAGCCTCTAACTCTAAATCCACAAAGCTGCCAATAAAGATTATTGAGGCCATATTGGTGAAATAAATTAGAAGTCTTTAAAGCTTGTGAGTGTTGCAGGAACTGATGACTCCTTTTAACAGTGTCAAAGATGCTGAAACTGCTTGCTGTCTACAAATAAATACGTTTATTATTTGGAGCTCTTTAAAGTTAGTCTTAACTCTGATACAGCTATTTACATCTGTTTAGATGTAGCATGTTACACTGTAGCATCAAAAAGCCAGAGTCTTATGTTCGTGATCAAAGAGGGTGTGCATATGTGTATGCAAGCATGAACTCATGAGAAGCGTGGACCACTTTTATAGGACTGACATAAAACTGCAGACGCACTCATTTGCACAGCAGGGTTGCTGCCTCCCAACCCCTGAGATTTGGGATGCATCTTTAAAGTTAAAACACACCAAAAAGAAGCTAATAATACTTTTTTTCTTAAAGTCGTAAACAGGTCACAAGTTTCTGGTTTTTCCATTTTTACTGATAGCCTGTTTAATAATGTTACTGCACCAAAACACCTGAGGCAACCTGTCATGATCAGAATAGCGTAGCTGAAGCATCAAAGGTTTCTTCAAACTCCTCTTTTATGTGTGTTTTTTTTTTCTTTTACTCTCTTCCACAGATAAGAAGCTGGTGCCACTTTTTCAGGAGGAAGACCATCAACAGAGGGTGCTCATAGGCCTGGTGAGGAACAGTCACTTACTAGATTATAAAGTGTAGAAAGTAGAAAATGAAGGTGCTGGTATCATTCTCTTCGGTTCCTGTGAAAAAGAACTAAACACTACAATGTGCAGTGTTTTAGGTAGAAATATGCTCTCAGATTCTAGGGAACATCTTTTGGGAAGATTAAAAGGCACAGGGCCTGATTTATGAACGCTTTGCATGTGTAAAAACGTGTGCAAAGTTGATTGCACATGCAAATACATGTTGCGGTTGATTTACTAACCGGGCCCACCAAATATTGCGCCTGTTAAATGGACAAAATAATGCATGTCATTTAGCACATCATCCTTTAAGCAATATGGTCTCTGCCATAAAGAGCAAAATATTGGGAGGAGTAGATGCAAATAGACCAACAAAGCACCTGCAATGTCATTTACCAAACATGAAACTGGTTGCACTGGCTGTTTTTGCATTAATATTTAGCATATTTGAAAGGTAGGTGCAAACTGGCACAACTTTATGCACAAGTGGCTGAAGTTATTGTTGCAAGAAGGAGGCATAAATACCAAGAAAGGTGTACTAGGCACGATGTGTAATGAAAGGTACCACAGGAGGCATGCTTTTTGATCAAAATGTCTTGGGCTTAAAGTTTAAATTTGTCACTAATTTGTCACTTACCTTGCTTTGCAATCAGCTTTAGTGCTTATAATCCCCAGTAAATGTGCTAAATATTGGTCATAGGCATCTCCTAGACCGGCCCCCACCTGTCTTATTTGCCAACGTTTTATTATAAGCAATTTGGAACTTTGTGTTATATCTTGTCACCTCCTCTTAACCTCATCTAGTGTTCTTGTTTTTTTGCCAACTGCATGTACTGTTTAGCAAATGCTCTTCCATGTTGAAGTAATTCAACATGGAATTTAGATTTCTTTGCTGGAACTCAACAATATTTTTATTTGCCTCGTCCACTAGTATCTGTATGTCCATTAGGTTGAATTTTATTTTATTTGCAACCTTCCTGCTCTTGTTCTAAAATCTCCATGGCAACACCGCAACTGTTTGTGGCTGTTCTCAATTGCGCCAGCATTCTTAGTTGATCACTCACAAATCATAAAAAAACAACACAAGCAATCAATTTGCGTGTGCAAGGAATTTTTGCGCTCTATATCAGGAAAGCATCCAGATCCAAGGGCACAAAATGGGAAATTCGTGGAATAACATGACTTGTTTGGTCCTGATATTAACCCTAGCCATTGTTGGAGATGATCAGAAATTGGTTTCACCGCAAAAAACGATTTAATAATATCTACCTTGATTTTTTTCCTTTTGTTATTTCCTGCAAGATATTAAAAAACACTGCAGTTGTTGAAAATGCTCAATATGCAGCTTTTACCCATCTGTAAAGAGTCACTTCACTAGTGATTGGATAGGGGCATTCCAGGTTCTGGTCCCTCATTAAATCTGAATCTGCACATGGATTTGGGTTTGACCATCTCACAAAATAAAAAAGCTATCCAACCCAGGTGAGAAAACTCACAAGAAATGCCAATACAGAGTCATGCTGCAAACAGCACATTAAGAGAGACACAAATAAGTGACTAACATTATTGAAGACACTTGGAATAAGTTAGTCCATGTTTGCAGTAATATATGAATTGTGCTGAGATCATCTGAAAAAATGTTTCATCATAGATTTTTGCCAAATACGTAGCTTACAGCCAGTTTTGTATGTAACAAAGAAACAATTTCAGCCAACTGCTGAAATTTATCAGAGCTGGTAATTTGGAGCAAAGTTTATCACACTTCTAGCTGTTTGCTAATACAGTCCAGCCTGGTTTCTTATGTTCTGAACGTTGCAGAGAAAAAAATGTATAGGACTGAAATTTATCATCCTCACTGGCAAACCTGATTTAGTCCTCCACAGAATACGTGTTTGCTGATTAATTCTGGTGTATGATAATGTGCTAAAATGGAGTATAGAATACTTTTTAGGTGTTTGAACAGAAAGGAAGGTGAGTTGCTGGGATGGAAGTCTTTGAATAGGCAATCTGCATATTCATAAACCTGCACATACTAAATGAGGAAAAGAAGAAGAATTACATGGAAGCCATTTTAAAGCAAGGGGGGATAATTTAATTTCAAACAATGTAAACATGTAAAGCAGAGAATCGCTTTCAGGGATTTAATCAATATTTGGAGAGAGGGTGTAAAATACTGCTTGGACGAGTTTGTTGAACCTATTTACAATTCAAACTCTATGATAATACATGAGTACATTCATTTATGAACTCCCAGGTCACTTTATTAGGTGCACATGTTCAGTTGCTTGTTAATGTAAACATGGACAAGATTGCTTGTTGAAGTTCAGACTGAGCATCAGAATGGGGAAGAACAGGGTTTCAGTAAGTGGCAGTTGTCCGGGTGAAAATGCCTTGTTAGTGGAGAATGAACCGACTGGTTGGAGATAATAGAAATGCAACAGTAAATTAATTACCCACTGGTTACAATCATGTCAAACCTTGAAGCAGATGGGTTACAGCAGCAGAAGACCACACCAAATACCACTCCTGTCAGCTAAGAACAGGAAACTGAGGCTACGATTCACACAGAGACACCAAAACTGAACAATCTCAGATTTGAAAAATGTTGTCTGGTCTGATGAGTGTCTGATTTTAGCTGTAACATTCAGATGATAGGGTCAGAGTTTGTTGTAAACAACATGAAAGCATGGATCCATCCCGTCTTGTAGCAACAGTTCCTACTTCCAGCAGGATAATGCACCATGTCACAAATGTCTAATCGTCTCCCAAAGGTTTCTTGAAAATGACAATGAGTTTACTGAACTCTGGTCTTATCAGTCACCAGATTTTAATTCAATAAAGCAACTTTAGGAAGTGGATGTGAAGCAACTACAATGTGCTATCATGTCAATATGAAGCAGTATATTTAAAACAAAGAGCTCAGATGTTTCAGAAGTATGGTCATTAAGCTTTCCAGTGAGATAAAGTTTAGCATCCTGTTACTCAAAATCAAAGAGCAGCAGCATGAACAAATTAAACAAGCGCACAGCCTGAAATGTTTAACAGCAGCTTTTGAGCTTCAGCATCTACTCTGACTTTGGTTTTGTTCATTTGAATTACTATCAGTGTGTGATTTGCCTCCATTGTTACTAGCTGTGGGGGAAGTAACAGTGTCTAACATTGTTGATATAAAACATTTTAACAGCTGCTTCTGGTGTTTTTTTTCTTTAACTGGTTGATTTACAGACCCTAAAAAGGTCCACTGTGAACTGCTGACAACCAATTATTTCCCTCCATAGTCATCTGTTAAAGTGAAGTTCCTGTTACACTTTAGATGAGTCGACACTTTAAAAAGGGGGCATCTTAAGGTCCCTATCCTGTTTTTTTTTTTTTGTTTTTTTACTGTACGCTGTTTGATGGACAATTTCATATCTCATGGTTTCCCAGTGCTCAGCATAGTTTTTAAAGAGCAGATAGCTTCAATTTAATGGAGTTCAGTGGAGATGTTAGCTATTCTTAGAATGACCCAGTCCTCTGGTTTTTATCCCCTTCATTCATATCTCCTTTTGCAATTACTCACTTTCCTTTTCTTTTTTTAGACTTGTCATTTAAACAATTTTAGACCGTTATCCTCTACACACTTCAACCCCTTCACTTCTACAGGTCCTCTCCTCTCCACTACCAACTTGGAGAAACTGTAGTTAAGGGGAAATTAGATGTGAACTCAGTCTGACCCTGCTGAGTGCTCTGCAGAATCTGCTTAAAGCATGCAAAGACAAAGTTTCACTCTAAGCCACACACACTCACACTTTCCCATAAAATAATGAGCGTGTGCATTTTGCATTTGCAGACAGTTGACAAGCTACGACAGCATCTCAACAGACACCTGCCTCGACTGGGGAAGAAGAAGATTGACTCGCTGGTTGTCAACTATGTCGCCAAGCTGGTTGGTGCACTGTGCTCGTGTGTGTCTGTGTGTGCCTCAAAGACTATATCCTTCTAGTCCTACTTTCTAAAGAAGGAACTTTGAGAAAAAACTTTGAGACACACTATGTGGTCAAAACTTCAAGAGTATAAAAAATTGATCTAAGGCCTTAATTGCCCCAAGTTTTGCCTCTGAGGTTTCCATTTTAGGTAGTCAGAGGCGTGTGCAGCCAAAGAAAAGGTCAGTCAGTCAGTCATTATCTGTACCGCTTATTCCATGACGGGTCGCGGGGTAAGCTGGAGCCCATCCCAGCATTGTATCAGGTGAGAGGCAGGGTACACCCTGGACAGGTCACCAGTCCATCGCAGGGCCAACATAGATAGAGACAAACAACCATTCACGCACACACTCATTCCTAGGGAGAATTTAGAGTCACCAATTATCCTAACATCTTTGATTTAAAAGAATTTGGTTAAGAAATGTTTTGCTGAAATTGTCATTCTGCCCTAAAAAGGATCTGAATCTGTGACCAAAAACAAATCTAATTATATGAATAAATGTGTTTTTATCCACCCAAATTATTGATTAAAACTTTTTAAAATTTACCCAACATTTGAACAATATAACTGTTAGCATTGTCAAAAACATTATTTGCAGCATTCTGGCTTATTAAGCTTCTCCACTGCATTGTCTCTGAAACTCCTGCAGAACCTGAAATATTTTAATTTAAAGATGCAGATAAAGGTTAAAAAAGGAAGGAATATTTAACATTATGGTAACTCTCATGAAGGGCTTTCGGCTGGTTAGCATATGAACACTGATGCATGTGTAAGTGAGACGTAGGCGTGCAGGAGAGGATTTAAGTCCTTATTGCCTGAATTTATTTACAACAAAAAGACAAACAAAAAACAAAAACGAAATCTGGAAAAAATAACACAAAAAAAGACTGTAACCAAGTAAAGTACAGTTAAAAATTGATAACAATAAATTAATAAAAACATAATAAACAAAATAAAATGGAAATAAATACATGCAAGAGTGAATTAAAATCAAATAAATAAATAAAACAGAATAACTAGATTTAATAAAATAAAATAAACAAAGGCCAAAAGGGATTTGATACGAATTTGCAAGGCCAGGCATTTAAAGGCAAAGCTGCAGCACAGCAGAGAGGGATGTTAAGTGTCATTCGAACTTATTAATGGAAACTGAACTATATTTTAATTAAAATTAATGCATTATAGGAATATTTACACATTTCGGAAATATACTTCCTGCATTTACTTTAAGACATTGTTGATTAATAACAACCAGCCTCTGTGCTTAAATGCCTTTTAAGCACAGAATCCAAGAGACAAGCCATGTTTATTGTATCGGTGGGATCATACCCATCCCCTGTCTAAGTGTCATAGGGGCTGTTGGTTCTTAGTATTCCTAGGAGGCAAATCTCTTCTCCATTTCGAGCCCTGAAAGCAGACGTACAGCATATATCAACACAACAGTATTAAATCAGGCCAAGGGTAAGGCTGGAATTGAATAGAAAGCAGGATGCACCACGTTTTGGGACTTGCAAATGACAGGTTAAAAATAAAAGCAGAGATATCCTCCCTGCTCACTGTCAGATCAGGCGATGGTTCAGCTTGCTGCGACAGACTCTTGAGTTTTAACCTTCAGACTCAAACTGAAAGGAATAGAAATAGATGTGTCTGTAATGGTTTTGAAACCTAAGTTTGGTAAGTGAAACCTAAAGGTTAACAGACTTATTTAAAGCTACTCACACATGGGCCTATGAGAAACAGCATAACGGATCATCTTATTTTAAGTGCCTTTGACAAACTCACTGGCTGCTTCCACATCAAGCTGACTCATGCAATAAAATTTCTGGGTGGTACTCTTTGATAAGGGCAGACTCCCCTTCTACAAATAAAGAGGATCTCACTCTCTTGTTGGCTCTTATTGAGACTAATGGTTGCATTGATGCAGGGGAGAAGTTGGAGATTAAATAGATTACAGTTTTTAAGAGCCAGGGACATTCCGCCATGATAAATTACAGCCACACTTCACATTATTGTCACAGATATTTATTTCCTGCCCCCATTCCTACAAACAGCTGAGATACATTCATTTATATAACACCAGCATAAGTCAGGGAACAGAGCAACCTAATAGTTAAATATAAATGACTTAAAGCTGGAATACATTTATCACCAATGCAATGAATTTAAATTTGCTACAATATTCTTTTTTGTTTGTTTGTTTGTTTTTAAACAGAGAACTTGTTCTGTCTGCAAAGTTACTGCTTTTATGTTAGGAGTAAAACCCACACTGTTTACTCATTGTGTCCTCATTAAAAACAAATAGCTGCGTTAAGGTTTTATTCTAACAGAAAGCCATATAGGGATTTGTGAGTATGAGTCTCAGTATGGTGTGTTTGCTTTCATGCTATTTTCCTACATTATTGTATTTTACTTGATTGGCAATTTGGAAAAGAAAGAAATTAAACTTTGGAGAATTCATTTGGCTTAAGAGCTTGTCTTTTGTTGTTTTCAAGCAACAAATATTTTGGGACAATATTTATTTTAATGCGCAAGACATTCAGTTTATAGTGTTAGTTTATAGTGTTAGTAGACCAGCAGAGCCATCATAATGGAAAGCACTTCTGAATAAAGATGATAAACTTAGAAGAATTAAAAGAATTTGTGTTTTGTTTGATTATTTCTTCGCTTTAATAATACCTATTTCTGTTGTATTATACATAGTTAGATGCTGTCTGATTCTATTTAGGAACATGTGGGGAATCTCTTTGCCTAGTTGTGGGAAATCGTAAGCAATATATTACCCAAGTCAGGCTTTACTTTCTGTTTTGGTTCATTTTATTTTGGAACTAGAGTCTGCTGCTTTAGGTTGTTTTTCTAAAGTCATATATCACTGTACCGGAAAAAGTGATGCATAGATTAACTTTAACTTCTTTTGTAGGTAGTAATAATCTAAGTTCATCATGTTTATCATCAGGAAAAAATAATATTTTAAACTAGGGTTATTACAATATACCGGTGATTGTGATATTAAAAGACATAAACATACATTTGTGTTGATAATACAGATAATAAAAAACAGGTAAATTGATTTTTCTACATTCTTTTTAAATTTCTTGTCTGTTTTGATGGTCATTTAAGTTTGCTGTGATAAAATGTTTATCAAAAATATTTTTTTTAAAGAGCTGATGTCACCAGGTGATAGTAATCATGATTTGCGTTCACAAAAGGTTAAGCCTTGAAAGAGCAAAGAATGGCACAAGACCTCCAGTCAACAAATGTGTGAGAAAATCATTAAAAAGCTCCTCAAAGAAAGTTAAGAAGGGATTTGCATGTTTCCTCTCTTCAGTGCATAATATCATTAAACAGTTCAAAGAAGTTTAGGATGTGTAAGACAAGCAGGACACCTGCAATGCAGCATCTAGAGCCATTACAATGAGGGATTATTTTGAAAAAAAAACTTCACAAACAGCACAAAAAAGGTGAAGTTGAATTTGCTTCACTTAGAGGCATCCAGATGTGGGTTGGAGCATCTCACAGTGCAAGTATTTATTGTGGTCTAATAGATTAGCATGCAAGATCTTTTGTGGGAGAAATGGGAGCTGTGTGCTCTGGGCCAAAAACTCTCTTTTTGTCATAATCAAGTTGTCCCTACTCTGCACATGGATGATGATGGCTTCACTGACCTTGGCTTTAAGAGACACTATAGACTAGAAGGAATTCACATTTCTTCACCAGACAGTATGCAAATAAATGATTTTTGTGTGTGTTTTATTCTTGAAATTTTAATGAGGAATATGAAAAAAAGAGCTTATTATGTTTGCGTTAAAAACCTCTCTTTTCCTTCTATTTTAGCTTCTGGGTTAGTCTGTTACGTAAGTGAAGCTAATTGAAATTCCCACCCTGAGGTCACAAGAGGATATTAATGCTGGCATTAGGTGCAGGTTTCCCACTGGTGCACAGGATGTGGATGAGGAAGATCTTTTTCCTGTTATTGTTCGGGAGATGACCGAATGGTCACTGGTTGGAAAATGAGTGCAGCTCACAATTTCCAAACACATCAAGTGGATTCAAATGATCCGAGCTGCAGACAAGATGTGCGTGCTTACTGAAACATGTGTTCACATCTCATGCTGCTCTTGTTCACAAATGAAATGGGGAAGGAAGAGGAAAAAGAGATCAGGAAGCAGGGGAACAGAGTGTGCATTACAAAAAGGGATCGTCATAGCAGAAAAATGTATCTAGCATGTTTTTATGCACCTCCAGCAGGTGATTTCAGCTGAGGAAAACATTTCATTTGAATCTAATGGAGCATCTCCAACTCAGTGCACTAAGTTATGTCAATGTATGTGTGTTTGTGTTTAGCTGGAACTCATCAGACACTTGCTGGAGTCCGCCTGGCTGAAGCACAAACTGGGCCCTGGTGCTTTGTGCTTGTAAGTAGCTCTTATTTCTCTTATCTTTTTTAAAATCATGTGTCTCTTTAATGTAAAGCATCAAGTGCTGAATGTTGATCTTCAACTTCATGTGCTGCGCAGTGTGTCCACATGTGGAAACTGTTGATCATTTGTGTTACATAACACTTTTCTTTTAATTGTTTCAGGATGCAGCCGGGCAGCCCAGCTGAGTGGTCTGTGTTTCACTTCATGCTCCGGATCCTGGAATCCACCAGGAGTCTCTACCTGCCCCTCCCACCTGGTACCACACACAAATATCACACTTTTAGTGTTTTAATCTGGTCTCCCTAAGATAGAACAATATGAGATAGAGATGGGATATTAGAAATGCTCCACAAGCAGACAGTGAAGGTGGAACATAACAGGCATGTAGAGTCTGTTCAGCCTTTGTAAATAAAAAGAAAAGAAGTTACATATTTTCCAGGAATAATGCATCTGCCTTATGTTTGATATTTTCCCAGGCTCACGGCATGGCTTTTTAACACAGACACATAACTTTACCCCTGAATAGCAAATGTTAGCATTTATGTCATAACATTGTTAGCACTGGCAATACAAGCATGTTAGCCTTGTTTTTATTTTCCTTGATGGGAAAATTATTATTATTATTTTTTTAACAATCAACCCATGTCTTTCTTTTTGTCTCGCTCCAGGCTACCACACTCTGTTTGCAGTGTTCGCTGTGCGCTGCCTTCCTCATCACACCTTTCTGCAGCACATTGACCATGGCTTTCTGCAGCTCACAGAAACCTTTGTGTCTCGTCTCATGACAGGTACATGCACATAAGCGCTCACAAAGGGTTAAATGGAAAATATAATCATCTGAGACTGTTTTGAGACGTTTCTTTGCAGCTTCATTATTTGTTATTTCATCCATCTCAGTGAACTACTAGAACAAAAAACCTTACTAACCAAACAGAAGGCAGTGCTTAGGCAGCAAGTAAATCTGAAAGGCATCTAAATTAAAGGAGCAGAGAACAAAAAAAAAAAAAAACAGCTTGCAAAAATATCCTTATATATCCACTAAAACAGAAAGAAAGATGATGACAACAATTTAGAAAAAAAAACTTAGACAAAACTGAATAAGTATCACTTTGTAACTGAAACCTGGTGTGAAATGAGGAAATCAGCCAAACTAGCCTAAAAGAATAAAAGAAAACCACTTTTAAATAGAAACATTAAATCAAGCAAAAACAAACCTGTAAAACAGGAACTTTGCCAAAGCTGAAGGATATGCGAGCTAGCATGAAAATAAGATCATGACCCATGTAATGTCCTGTTTAATAAATGCTGCCACCTGTATATGTAGTGAAGTGACAGAATTAATGGTTACACTGGGAGTAATTAAGAGCAGGTCACACCGCAGGGCTGCTGTTACTTCGTCCTGGCAGGGTGCCACAGTAATCTATCTGTTTGTGTCCTTTTTCATGTGGTACAGTTTGGCACAGTGTGAATATAGCTATGTAGAGGGGGCTCAGAGGTGCAGGTTCTGAGCAAAAGTCTTATTTAAAGACACTGATACTATATATTTTCTTTATCTTGTGGATTTTATACCATGGAGCTGTTCAAAAACCAAACACTGTGTTTTGTCAGTGAGAGATCACCATACCCAAAATATCCTCTTAAATTCAGTCATACTTTGTGTTGCTTTGCCATAAACAGAACAAAGGAGGAGAACAAGCGATCATTTAAAGCACAGAATCTGACCAGTTTTAAACTTCAAAGCGAGAAAAGAGGATGTTTAAAGCGTTTTGAAGTCAGCGGGTCTGCATGTCCTTAGGGATTAATCAGATATCTATGCATCTATTTGAAACTCGAGTTTCTTAACTTTCTTTAAAATTTTTTTTCATTTTTAAGATTTGGACAACAGTGATGCCAATGAGAGACTAAAGTTCAGCATACTGAAGAGACTTCCTGAGGTACTGTACTAAGTTTTCTTCACAATGACTCCAGTGTGTGAGAGAATATTCATGCAAAAATCTTAATGACTAGACTTCCAAATGATTTAATGTGAGTGGTACAAAGATGGAGGTTCAGAGCTGAGTGTGCATGGCGTACAGAGAAAAAACACACTATTACAGTAGAGCAAGATTTGATTTGTTCTCGAATGATTCGCTCCCTAAACTTCCATCTCCGCTCCAATTAAGGGTTTAAAGTTATTTTAGGTCTCATCTCCCTCAAGCCCCCCTGAAGCCAATTACAGAGAACTTGCGTACCCAGCTGGTGTGCCTGTGGGTGATGTTGCAGCGATAGTGCCGTGTCTGTGTATGTTTACGTCCTTGTGTAACAGCCATGTGTTCCTGCATGACTACAGTATCTGTAGCTGTGTGTGTTTGTCCACGTGTTCTGTCCGCACTGTGATCCGAGGAATGTCGAGTGTTTTGTGTCTATGTTCTGTTTCCTGCCCATCAGACTTTTGTTGAGAGTTTGGCAGGCAGGAGAGATTTAGCAGGTACAACACGCACTCCAGCAGAGCGAGAAAACAGGAGATGTTTCTCCACTGTGGAAGAATTTGAACCTCAACTAAACCCAGCAACTCTCGTTGGTAATTGAAAAACATTGAGTGTAGCAGTCAGAACGTTCTCGGTTTGGAGAATGAGACAGGCCTGCTAACAACTAAGCAAAACAAGAGCAAATTTGATCCAATCTAAATCAGTTCAAACCTCAAAAATGTACATAGTGGCTGACTCAGTGAAGTGGATTCTTTTAACTGTGTCTACTCTATATCAAGTGACCATGTGGCACTGTATTCAGTCACCTCATGTAAAAATCCCTCAGTATGTAGCAGCCACATTTACAACCATCTGTAGAAGTTTTTCTTGGAGACCTGCTAGAGGAGCATTGCAGCTAAGGCAGATAACAGTTGCCTGTGCCAGAAGGATGGTGGCACACTTAGAGACTAAAAAAAACAATCCTGTTTTTTTGCAGTCTTTGCTGGGGGCGACAGATTAAAAGGTGATTTTAATGTTGATACTGTGTTGGATAGACTTATTAGCAAGGCAACTATTTTTTAGAGTAGCTGATGGTCTATGGGATATGAGAAATGATGCAGGCATCTGGGGGATGACCTGGGTTTAGTTTCATATTTAGAAGACCCCTCTAAGCAGCTTTCCACAAAAACATGCACAAAGGCACAAAGATTTATAACCACTGCATGTTTGTAAGCAACACATTGTGAAAAAGACAGTGTCAGTTAAGATGTTTTAGTTCAGAAAATCTGACATTTAGTTTCTTTTTGTCAGTCACCAAAGTAACAGCTTTATTACTGTTGTGTGTATTTTACAGCTCTGAAAAGTAAGGATTTCTCTGAAAGCCCTCATTAGTAATCTGCGCCTCGATAACGGTTTTGCTTTCCAGTTGGCAAAATAAAGGGACAGCTGCACACAATCACCAGGGAATTTGTTTTTGTTTTCTTTTGAAAGCATGAGCTGCATGTGTAAAATGTAAAAAATTGTTTTTGTTTTCTTTTAAAAGCATGAGCTGCATGCCTAAAATGTAAACTGTTCTGTGTGTCTGTTTGTGTGTAGTCTTTGGAGCAGAGGATCTGCCAAATTTGGGACCATCCTGTTAGTTCAGCCTCAATCTCCAGAGATTATGTCAGGACTATGTTGGAGAAACACAACAAAAATAAGGTAAGAAAGTAGACACATCCTCTCTCTCATGCCTACCTCTTTAATACTTATATACCTACCTAAATCTGTGTGAAATCTTCAAGTTTAACATTCAGAAAGTCCTAAAAATAAAATCTTTTCCACACATTTCCCGACAGCATTACACATAGAAAGATTATGCTATTAGCAAGCTCCAGTCAGCTAACTTGCACTGACTTATAGGGTGACTTCTTAAGCTGTATGATGCCTGCCTTAAAAAGTGAACCTGCAGCCAACTTGAGTTCAGGTGACTTGTTTATGGTGTTATTGCAGATATCTCTGAATTCTATAAAACCCTGCTGTTGTGTTTTTGTTTTTCCTTCCCCTATTTAGGGATTTGCATTCAACGGGAGAGATAAGCCCGGCTTCAGACCTGAATTTCTGCCTCTTACCTACCTGGCAAAAGTCCTCTCCGATGTGGAGGCACAAGGTAGTGTGTGTGTCCTGCTTGGTTTAGATACTCAGGCCTTTTGAGGATTTGCAAGCGTGCTTGGCTAAAATGTGACGGCCTCTATCTTTAAATTGCAAAAAATGTGTGGTGTTACATCCTCTGTAAGTCTTTCTTTGTCTGCAAACAGCACTGAACCCATTCGAAGAGCAGGAGAACGTGGACGCCAAGTTTGTGGAGGAGACCGCTCTGATGCAGACGTGGATCCTGCTGGGCTATGAGAAAAAATGAAGAGCATAGAAAGGGAGGAGAGGGACAAGGGTTGCATGGATTGGGGGACTGACGCAAAAAGAAAATGTGTTTTAGGTGGAGAGCAGTCATCGCTGACTTGGACCATGAGGACATATAATTGATGGATGGGAAGACAATGTAAGGACAGAGTAAGGGTGGGAAATGAAAGACTGGAAAGACTGAGACTCATAAACAAGTTCTCACTGATGATGAATTAGGGTGGGGATAGATGGATGGATGGATTTATAGGCGGAGTTCACCTGCTTTTCAGGATAAAAAACATAATCTCATTACACAAACACAAGTTGAATATATGGACAAAAAAATAAAACAGTAAGCACCACAGTTAAAACTTTAGCAATATCAAAATTATATTGAAAATCAGTAACTGCTGGCAGTTATTTGTATAAACTCATTTTCTCTAGAAGCTACAATTCTTCCCTCAACTCCTTTCTTTCATACAATTTATGAAGATCTACGTCTAATATTCTGACCAGTATTTATAAATCAAACACGCTCGTTTCTCCTCCTTGTGCTTCCTGTAATGCTGCTGCACCCCATCAACTTGATTACATGCAGACAAAAGCTTTGCAGACAGAGAGGCTCGATATGGTCCGCTGTGCATTAAATCTGATTTTAACACCGACTTGTACAGGAGCTTTGCAGCAGAATGAGTGAGGAGAAACTGACAGAGTTCGTACAGTATAAACAAACAGAATCAAAATGAGGAGATTGTTAAAATGATCAAAACAAGATGCAAACGTCATTTTCAGTTAAGTTGTGAATAATAATAAAAACCTGTAATTTCTTAATTTGTTTGAAAAAAGCAACCAATTCTATGCCAAAGACACTATTGTCCATTCTACCTGAATACAACATATCAGCTGTGCAACAGGTTGTTGTTGTGTATTAATGTTCCATAAATTTGCAGTAAGACTGCAGGAAGGTATTATGTGTCTATAAAGCCATGCTGAATTAAGTTTTGCAGAATCAGGGTCTAACCTGGTCTTGCTGCAATAATCGCTGATAGCCTGGGAAAGCATCATATGGTTAAAGTGTAACTACACACCCTACTTTTTGCATAACTCCACCCACTGCCAAGTTTAGAAAAATACCTGCAACTGCAAGGGTTAGAGGGAGGTGTGGGCTGATCAGGGAGCGGAGAGTGGGCGGGACGGGATACACAGGCACAAATGAACTCAGCTCACATCCCTTCATATGCGTTGGTGGCCGTGGTTTTCTATGCTTGCAAGGCGAGGACCTGTCTATCGGCATCTGGAGGGAGGGGGCTGTGGGGTTTTTTAAAATTTTCTCGTGGTGTAGATAACCTCTCTATCTCACGAAAATATGACCTGGTTTTACCCACAAAATCCCATTTTTAAAATAAACACAAAAAATACAAATTTTATCCACAGTATATAAAGTTTTCATCACAATTAAGTAATATTATGTTTACAGCTCGAAAAACACATTTTTGGGTGCAATACCCCTTTAATATTAGCAAAGGTCTCTCCAAGATTTTAATGCACGTCTCTGCTTCAGTGGTGCTTTTACACTCGTGTAAGTTATCTGATCTTTAACATTTTTTTTTTATAAAAGCATCTGAAATGTTACCTCATCTGACCACATAACTGGTCCCCATTGTCTTTGTGTCCATCTAAGATCAACTCCAGAGAACTTGGCAGCATTGGCCTTGTGGAGTGTGTGGCTTCCTTCTTGTATTACACTTTCAGGTTACATTTTTGGTCAGTTCTGTTGAGTGAAAATGTTTTTTCTTGGTACATTTGAGCCCATGTGGTTAAATTAATCATGATGGCATGACAGTTTGTCATGAGTTTCCCTTCAGGCCTTGAAGGTCTTGATTTGCCTTGGCCCTTTATGCATTTAGATTTCTCCTAATTTTTTATGTTATAACACCAAAGTTAATTCCAATCTTGCATTAAGAAAAACGTTTTTGTAACTTATTGATGATTCTCTGACTGAGTTTCCTACAAAGAGGTGAGCTAACTTGATGGGTTTTACTTTTATACCCAATCTTGACAACCTCACATATCAACTATGTGCTGGTTCTATATTTTATATTTTTTTTTTTTACTTTTTTTTCTTTGAGTAAAGAGCTGGTACTGAATTTTTAAAATTATCTATATTTTTTAAATACATGAAGGCCAATTGATAAAAAAGCTGGAAATACTTCTTTTTTTTTTTTCTGGAGATGAGGTTAATTACAAAGTTATTTACAAAGCAGCAACATCTGGTTTGAATATTCTCTCAATCTGAGCTCATACAGTAAATTCTATGTTTGTTGTGGTTTGTGTTCATAATCCGTTTTAAAGTGTCTGAAAATTGGTTCCCTGCGTGCCATCCAGTTTTTATTTACATCTCTTGTTCTGCTGATTGCCAAATGTTCTTTTGAAAGAAGGGATTTCTTAATCAGTTCTCCTGTTTATGCCAGGAAATTTGGGTAAAAGGGATTATAAATAAAAATCATTTAACAGTGCCTTTCTTTTATATCTCTACACTTTTGCAGAAGTGGAAAAGGAGAAGTTTTTTTTTGTTTTTAATGAATTTCTTCTTAAGTCACTAAAGTCACAGTGGATGCTCAAAATAATTTGCAAAACAATCTCAGCCTCCAGTGAAGTAGTTAACGATGTGAAAGGCTCAATAGGAAGGAAGTAAGCTGTCAGATTCTTGAGAACACCTGAGTGTTATGGATAAACTCAGCAGAGCTCCACTGAAGTCAGGAAATAATCTCAGTCATCACACATTTTGAGTCATATTTAATGAAGAACACACATCGTGCACCCTTGAAAGCTTGTGTTACATTGGTCTCCTGGGTTTCTCTTCTTTTTCAGTGTGAACAAATCGCTCATTCCTCACCTGCTTGCCTCCCCTGCACGCTGTTATGCAGTCAGCGTTATGTAGCAAGCTAACAGTCAGGGGCTAAGTTAATCTGACAACTCCAAGCGTCAGCCTGCAATGGATGATCGCACACACACGACACATCGCTGCCTTATTTCTTAAGTCGATTCAAGCAACAACAGCTACGTTTAACTGTGCACCAGTCGTTCTCTAACTTTTTATTTTGGTCTGATACCCCTATCAGATGAGCTTAGGCAACATTAGTTCTGCTGTACTGCATTAATTCACAGTTGTTTCAGCATATTTTTAACAATTCATTTAAACTTTTTAAAATAGATTTAGCTGTGTCAATTTTTGTTGCATTACTTTTGTAATTAAATTGATTCATACAACACCAAACACAAACTGAAATTAAATATACTCAAAACATTTTTAATGGGTTTTTAAAGGGGAATGGACTTTGTTTTGGTCAAAACTAACCAACTCTTAACTCTCCATCCAGTTTAAAGCCACTCTTTCATCCTCTTTTTCCCTTCGAGTCTCCTGTCTGACTGCCATCTGCTTAATTTAAATTCTCTCCTCTCTGTCATCCTTTATGCTCTTTCATTGCCTGAGCTTACTCCTCTAGATTTATCATTTCAGGCATTAAGCAGGCTTTCCCACCCTCACATACAGCTTAAACCCGTTGCAATTTATTCAAAGATTACAACCGTGAAGGTTGAAACAGCAAGGCTGAGGAATGTGTTTGAGAATCCCAGCATCCTTGAGAAATTTATTTGATCTTTACAAGAAATTTAAAACAGTCCTGATGTGTTGCTAGGCTCCCAAATTAACACAAACTGTGCTGGTGAACATTATGTAACAGTACACTCACATTTCCCCTTTCTCCCTCGTCTTCCCTATCACTTACAGTACGTAGTGTAGCTCCAAGCAGAGAGAAACGCTGCTGGTAAATTTTAAAAAAGGGAAACAAAATTACAACCAGATGCAATAATGAGTAGCTCTCACATGACAAAGCAGCAGCAGTGAGCTGAACTGTGAGAACACAAGGGGCAGAGAGGAGGAGGGAGCAGCAATTGGAGGCGTGTGAGGAGTAGATAGATTAGTGTGTGTTGGGCGGAAATGTTTCAAATTCTCCTTGTTTTTCTTTTTGTTTCAACAACTCCTCAAGTTTAGATTACAAGGCACCAATGATTATGGTTTTAAACTCAGAACCACATCAGTTTGCAGTGATTTTAATCTTAATGTGTGTGATGTTTCTAGATCTCTAAAGGTTTGGGTTTGGGTTTGCGGAAGTGCCTCATGTTGGCTCCTGGTTGTGGTGGTTTAAAGGGGGCCATGGCTCCGTAGGGTTTGGGCAGAGGGAGTCGGTCGTTCTCGGGGATGTAAGCGTTGGGCCGGGCCTCGGCTGTGGTGTACTTTCCATTTGGCAGCTGCCTCCACTTGTTTTCCTCAGCAAGCTGCACACACACACACACACACAAGCACATACCAAAAACATTAAAAAAAATAAATTAATTGATGTTGCATTGCTCGACCTTGGATTAAATACTTCAATTTTAAATTTCCTGAATCTTAAGTAAGTGGAATAATCATCAGTGTGTGAGCTCTGATTAACAAGGCTGGTTAAGCTAAAGACCAGCTCCAATTTCGTATTTTGGAATAGAAGTCAATGAAGTCAGATGGGATGGCTAGTAGCCTCATAAAGGAAATCTGGAAAGTCATTCAGGCAAATTGTTTGTTTGAGAGAGAGAGTTTTAAAAAAATACTTGGAAAGGGATCGGAGGCATCTATCACAAGTGATTTTGAACCAATCAGATCAAAGAAGCACTGCCAGTGGAGGTCTCACATCGACAAAGACACACTGGTTTAAATCTTATTTAGAGAACAGAAAGTACTTTGTGTCAATAGGCAACTTTACATCTGAGCAGACATGAAATACATCTAGAGTTCCCCAAGGTTCCATCCTGGGGCCTCTTGTGTTTAACATCTACATGCTCCCACTGGCACAGGTCATAAAGCACAACAAAATTAGTTAACACAGCTACGCAGATGACACACAGATATATATTACAATGTCACCAGGAGACGAGGCCCTGTAGATTGAAGAGATTAATGACTGGATGTGCCTTTGCTTTCTTCAGTTAAACAAAAACAAAACTGAGGTGATTGTCTTTGGTTAATTAAAGGTCTGATTAAAGGTCACCACAGAGCTTCAGTCCATACACCTAAAAACCACCAACCAGGCCAGAAATCTTGGTGTAGTGATGGACTCAGACCTTAACTTTGAAAAACACATTAAGGGAATCGCAAAGTCACCCTACTATTACCTTAATAATATATCAAGGGTAAAAGATCTGATGTCTCAGAAAGACTTGGAAAAACTAGTCCATGCTTTCATCTTTAGTCAGCTTGATTATTGTAAGTGTTTTTACAGGTCTACCTAAAAAATCAGTTAGACAATTGCAGCTTATTCAGAACGCTGCTGCTCGAGTCCTCACTAAGAGCAGAAAAGTGAACCACATCAGTCCAGCTCTGAGGTCTTTACACTGGCTGCCGGTCCATCAGAGGATAGACTTTGAAGTTCTGCTGCTGGTCTATAAAGCTCTGAATGGTTTAGGACCAAAATACATCAGTGACCTTCTTATCAGTTCCCAGAGTCAGAGCTTGACATGGAGAAGATGCATTCAGCTTCTATGCTTCACATGTCTGGAAGAAACTCCAAGAAAGCCTCAGATCAGCTGAAACATTCAGTTTATTTAAATCCAGGTTAAAGACCCACCTGTTCTTTGCTGCATTTCAATAGTTTTTAGTTAGAAGTCCAGATCTGCATCTTGTTCTTTTAAGCTGGAATCTTAACTTTATTTCTTGCATTTTATCTGTTTTCTTTTTGCTTTTCCTTTCTGTTTTTATTTAATTAATTGCATTTATTTTAATCTTTGTTTTTTCTAATGCTTTCTGCACCCTACTGCAATGTTTTATGTAAAGCACTTTGAATTGTCTTGTACATGAAATGTGCTATACAAATAAATTTGCCTTGCCTTACAACCAACCAGTGCCTCAGCCACAAACACTTAGCTTGAAGTCTGGTAAGATACTTTCTCTTTTCATGTTGTGACTTGTTGTGTGTATAAATCAATTTTGTGGCAACAAATAGCCATAAAACAAGAAAAGAGAGACATAATGGCTACACACCAAAAAACAAAACCACAACTATAGAAGCATAAACACCATCAAAGCAAAACAAAAAGACAACAAAGACACAAATCAGCTATAACAGGAGGCATGAATGACTAAAAGGAGACATAAAAAGAAACAATAACAACAAATAAAAACTAGCCAGATACAAAGTGACAAAAATGAGATGCAAAGATATAAACATCAAAAGTGGCCATGACAGATTTTTTCTTTCCCTTCTTTTCTTTTATTTGATGCTGTCATTTCAACATGATAGATTAATTATTCTGTTATCTCAAGATAACAATGTCTATTTTAGCCTGATAACTTAATCTATATTATCATTAAATTCAATCAGAATTTTGTTTTCTCAAGATGACGACATAAAGTACCTTCTAATCATAAGAATATCAGCCATATTTCTTGAGCTCATCGGACGATTATGTGAACTCGGAAAAAAATGGTTCCTCTGTTAGCTGTGTTAAGTATAGTAGTTAACCAAAAGCCTCTGCACATGAACCAACTATCATATTATCCAATGATTCCCAACCTGGGGTCTGGGACCCCCCAAGGGGGTTCCCCAATGACCACAGGGGGTCCCTGAGGCTTTTAACATTCAGAGCAACTGTGATCAATGTCCACACATTGTCCCTATTTTAAGAAACCAAAGTAATGCTATATGGTATTAATTTAACTTTGGCTTTATGGAAGGACAGGACTCAGCAAGAATACATTATTTATGGTGAGGATCTCACTTTTGAAAGCATAAAACCAGGCATGAGGACTGAGGCAGGGGGTAAAAATAATTAAAAATGTTCTCATTTGTTGCGAGAGATAAAAGGAAGCTTCCCTATAAACAATCTGTCCTACATCAACAATGTCTTTGTCAAGCTTTTCTCCTTTCAAAATAAGAGTTACGTGACGGAATAACTTCAGTGCACTGTGTAGCTCTTTCCTACTTCCTGGTTCCTTAACCAATCATATGCAACTCCCCAAGTTACCAAACAGCGCAGTGTTTGTTATTTTATATCGGTAAAAGAACCTGCAGTAATGATGTTTTGGCCAGGTGAAAAGTGTATTTGTCCTTATAAACTTAATTTATGAAGTGAGGCTAAGAGAAAACAGCCCCTGCGTGGCACTTGTTGGTTAATGTAGCTTTCGTTTACACTCTGTTTTATGCTAACGTAAATTAGCTCGTGAAATTAGTGCTAGCATTGCAAAGCATAGCAGCTTACTGTGTGTGAATCATCTTAACGCATCATCATGTTTTTCTCTTAAAACTCCTGCTCTACCTACTGCTGCCTTTCTATCCTTGACGCACATGGGCAAAAACCTACACAAGTATTTAATTTTGTTTTGCTTTTTGCCAAGTTTCTTTTCCTTACTTTACTACAAGCTGCAAAGTTCATTAAAAGTTGTTGAATGAGCTACCATCTTAATTGTTTTTATATTTAGATAGCTATAACACTTCAAGCTGGAAGCAAATGATGGTTATTTAAGAGCAGCTGCATGCTGGTGTGATAAGCTATTAACATATTAGTTGAGTAATTGTCAAAATAATTGCTCACTAGTCGATTATCAGAATAATCATTTGTGGCAGCCCTATTTACATATTACTTCTTTGCATCATAGAGCTTTAATCTGCATTGATTGCACAGTAACAGCATTCTGTTTTGACCTTCAGCCTTGTTCTGTGCCTACAGAGATCCCCCCCTGATTCTCAAAATCTTTTAACATTACATACTGTAGATGATGAGATCTTCAGTCTTTTTATAACTTGTTGCAGATTGATAAACTTCATCATTCATCTTTCAACATCTGATATGTTGTTTATGTTCTATGGGGAATGATATATTGGTTTATGAGGTTTTAAAATCATTGAATAAATTTTTTTTTAGATTTTACACAGTTTTGGAACTGGGTTGTCCAGTAGAAAACCTGTGCAAAACAATCAATATTTAATAGTTTAAAAATAAATAGTAATTTTTGCATTATGTCTGTCTACAGATAAAACAAGATTAAGTAACACTTTGCAATAAGGTACCTATCAGATAATTATCTGATACTTATAGGAAAGTGTTACCCAAGACAGAATTGGTTAAAACGTGCTAAACCTATTTTTGAAGATGTGTCCAACCCCAAGCTAATTATCTTTTGCTTTTATCAACCAGACTGAGCGTTCAGTGTTTTTGCACTGAAAAGTCTTCATTATACCTAATTTACTTTGGTTTGGGGTAAAGTTTCTTGTAAATTTGAAAGGAAAACTAATTTCTTCCTCTGATTAAAAAGACATGCACAGAATTGTTTGAACCCAGTGTGTGTGATTGTCATATCCCAGGCCTGTGGCCTGTGCATGGAGTATGCAGATTCTGCGGTGCAACCGCCAGATGGGGATTGGCTGCAGTTCCCGGCTGGAACCACCCTCTTTGTCTCGGGAGATTGGCTGCCGTACATCCTGACACATCTTCGTCGGGACCAACCTCCTCAGCCATCTTCAGGATTGGAGGATGGGTACGCTCCTTCGACCAATCAACGGGAACCCCGGTCTTTAAAAGGAAGGGCTTACAAACATTGGGGGCGGCTGTGTACAACGTACCCAATTTGCCGACTGGGATTGTGAGCTCTGGTTGTGTTTGACCTGTGTGGTTTTGTAAGCCTTGTGAATCCTTTTGGTAGTTGCCTGATAATGTGTGGCTTTTGGATTAAAGAGACACTCTCACGTACTGAGTAGTGGTTTGTGTTATTATAGTATTTTGGTTAATCTCAATAGGAGATGTTTTGAGCATTTTTGTTGTGTAGATATCTTTGAGTTAAGTTCTCGTTAGGAGACGTTATTTTGATTTTGTGGAAGTACGTTAATTGTAACCTTTATTAAGGACACCTTTTGTTAAGTGCTAATTATTGTTTGTTTATTTTACCGGACTTACGTTAACCTTGTATAGGACACCTTTTGTTGTATTGAATTATTAAATGAACTTGTTTGTTTATTGAACCCGTTGTTGTTTTTGTCCGGTCTATTATTTTGTTACCAACCCTGTACCCTTGACTTCAAAAAGGGTTGTAACAGTGATGGACTGTTGGATAACCATGGTTGCGTGGACTACTGAGAAAAAAACAAATAAAAAATCAAACCGCGCTTCAAAGAGATGGCGATTTTTGCACATGTATGGAAAGTTTATCTGCTTACATGTAAATTTTGGAGTGCATACAAAACAAGAAATAAAGGCTTTGAATGTAAAACTCAAACTGCTACTGAGTAAAGATATCTTTTTGAGGTTCCTCTAACATATTTTAAATGCATGATTAACATTTCCTTCTGCTTGCAGAATATTTGTTTTTCCAGCCCAACAGCTGGAAGCAGGCATAAAAATGTGAGAAAACATATTTTCGTGAAACAGCAGACACGACTGGAGACAGCTAGACTGGATTGAGACACAGCTGATCCTTTTATGTGTGCCACCATTTTGTTTGTCAGACTTCCTGACAGGTTTTTCCTGTTTGTGCATGTTGAAAATCACTCATGTATGCCACAACCTCTTAGTCCCAGAGCATCTCAATCAACTTCTGCCTCCGTCGTTACCTTGCAACACTCCTGTTCTTTGTCTTTTACCTCAGTGTTTGAATCAATCTCTGACCAGTGATCTATGTGCTTCTTTACCCTCTTCTTCTCCTCTTTGTCCCTCTGTCTCCTTTTCTTTTCCCGAAGCATCCTCCTCCACTCCTCCTCAGTTTCAGGGTAAGGTGACAGGCCCTGGTCCAGCCTCTGCTGGCATCTGTCCATCTGCAAACACAAGAGCAGTGCAAAAAACATTCACTTTGTATTCATTTCAGTCAGTCCATGCCACTCTCTCCTGGCTCGGTTTAGCTCGGACTGCAGCCAAAAACAGATGGTTGCATTAGAGTCAGACTGGGTAAAGTCATGCCTCTCCATTTTCTGTTTCTAGTTCATGTGGCGTGCTGCAGGGATACAACGACCATGGGAATTCTACAG
Organism: Rhadinocentrus ornatus; assembly: GCA_037177495.1. Taxonomy (NCBI): domain Eukaryota; kingdom Metazoa; phylum Chordata; class Actinopteri; order Atheriniformes; family Melanotaeniidae; genus Rhadinocentrus; species Rhadinocentrus ornatus. The sequence continues at coordinate 16,306,287 of JBAMHW010000026.1, read as the reverse complement.
GTTATTAACAAAAAACTTTTGAAATATTTAGAGTGCGTTTGGGAAATCCACTCATTTTAACCTGTTAAAATTTTTATAGAGACAGAAAGCAGCAGGGCATTCTTTTTAAACCAGTGTCAGAATGTCTACATTTCTTGTTTGATAATTCCTTTAAAAACTCAAAGATCTAAATCTTTGAAGAGTTATTATGTTCTTATTTTAACTCAATAGGAAAGTGTTGCATAACAATAATAACACAATATAATGTGGCTAGTTAATAAATTTTAAATTATTTTAGAGTGTCGTAACTAATAAGATTGGTTGTTCTATTGGATGTTATTGATGTGCAATAATTTAGAAATATGTTGATATACGCCATACATAATATTGCATGGTTCAGTGTAGAATTGCAATAAAGCAAGCTTATGGCCATCAAATTAATTAACTGAGTCAATTAAAATTTTGCTTAATATCCAGAATTACACACCTTTTTTATATATATATCATGCCATTCTTTTGTTTAAACAGCAAGAGGTGCAATCTGAATCTGTGAACTTATTTTCTCCTGTTCTCAGCATAAGCTCGTCTATTCTTATAGACAGCTTTAGTGTTTCATTTCCACTTCATTCTGACATCCAGGTGAACAATCGGGTGTCTGAATTTCACCAACACCTGTGTCCTTTCCCAGGATGAAAATAGTGTTTGGCTTATTCCTATCCCTCCTAAAACCCACAGTCATCCACTTTGTCTTGTTTACATATAACATGAACTTACTGATTCAACGCCACGCTACAAATTAACTGACCAGTCTTCTGCACTCAGCTTCTTGTTCTACACTTATACATCCCCCAAGTGCAGAGATGGCAGGGCTCTGAGTTGTAAATGAAGTCTGAAGTGTACACAGTAAAGAGAAATGGTACTTCTGTACTGCTCACCACCTTTTTAGACACACTACCTTCAAATGAGACCTATTTGTCAAATAGTCAGTGATCCAGGCAGTTGTGGAGGGTTTCATCCCCAACCACACATCCATGAATTCAGTATTAAAAATCTTCCTTAATCCAATCTGTCTCTGCTGGGTCCTTCCTAACAATAACCAAACTGTAGGGGGTCCTGAAAGACACTTGCTAAAGTAGGCTAACGACAGTTTCTCCAGAACTTTTATGTGGGATGTTTGGAAAATTGGTCTGTGGTTGTTATGGGCAGATACGTCAGATGTTTTTTAAGCACCAGAACAAGGCAGGTTATCTTCCATAACATGGGAACATTCTGCTGACAGTCTTTCCAGCTGCTAATTAACCTGGTCTAAGAGTATCCTTATATGGGGGGAAATGTGGGTGAGGATATGTTAAGATCCATGACTGATGACCAGGATGGCATACTATAGCAGTTTCGACAGGGAATGTGATGGTCCAGGGAGGATATATAATCTGTGCCACTGAAGGGAAGGGAGGAGAATACTGACCGTTCTAAACTGAATGAATTTGAAAACATGTTCGGCTTACTGGTTCTGTCTAGACATCCATCAGCCTGATCCCTCTTCGCCTTGAAGCCTGTGTTCTTTTTCATCCCCTGCCATACATCCATGAAGCTTGTTTTTCAGCCTTTCACTTATCATTTTATCTTCTTTCTCAGCTATATGCACACTCCTCAATAACTTCCTACCTCCCTGACGTCTTTCCTCTTTATGTTTGGCAGCATTTTCATTTCACTTGTGATTTAGGGCTTATTAGCATGGAAACATCTTACTGTCCTATTGGGGATAAAGTTAATATACATGGTCACATACACAGTCATTAATGTAATTTCTATGTGGCTCATAGAGTACATTCCAGTGCATTCCACCTCCTCAAAATCAGTCTGGTCAGTGTTTGCTGTTAAAAATGTTTAAGTGGAGATAAAGCATACTGGATTCTGGTGTCATTTTCTGCTGGAATTGAATACTTCTCATATTTTTGCATAGAATAAAATAAACAAATACATTTTCCTGGTGGAGCAGTAGACAAAATGTTGGGAAAATAGAAATACAGCAACAAGGGTGATGTAGTAGGAATCTTCAGAGACTTCCATGAGTCCATCGAGGTGTCTCATGCATAGATCTTCTCCTTCACAGTGCCATGTCCAGATTGACATAATCTGCTGCTAACAAGCACAACAATACTTCCACTTTTACTTTTGGTAATGCAGCTGGTGTCTGTCTGCTCGTATAGTCTGAGAGCTGGGAATAAAGATGTTGGGGTCCGGTATATGCTTCCACAGCCATGTCTCACTGCATTCTGAATATTTCTCCTGTGTCCTTGCCAGAGCTCCAAGCGTGTCCATTTGATTTGCTAACAACATTTCCCATAAGGATTATAAAAAATCTGAATGTGCCTGATGTCAGGCAGGAGCAAAATATAGATTTTCTTTTAGCATGCATTCCTTCTTCAACTTGTTGGGAATCGGGAATTTATTCTGGGCATTACTTGATCAACTATGTAAACTCTTCCGTTGTTTCCATAGTACCAGGAGAGATCAGTGAAGCAAGCACAGCTTTTAAATGAATGTGGAAAAAAAAACTCCCAAATATCAATGTTACACATAAAATAAAAAAAATAAATAAAAAAAATGCTGGATTTAAGATTTCTTCAAGATACAAAACACACACAATATGTTTGGAGCTGCTACAACTTAATAGATATAGTGTGGCATGTTTAAAAAAAATCATAATGTATATGATATAGTAAAATAAAAATAATATTCTGATCTGATCTGCAAGGTAAGAATATCTAGACACTATATGAAGATTTACTTACTGTTAGCACAATTTTGAGTCTTTTAAAGATCGGTAAAAGCAGAAATAATTGTTCCGTTACAGATCAAATGTTAATAATAAAACTGCTCTTGTTGCCATAGTTACCGTTGGCCTGGTTATAGATCTCTGCCTTTGGTTCTCACAATGAAATATGAATGAATGTATTAAAGGAACTGAAATCACATATAAATCTCATTATCACATAAAAAACATTGATTCATCTACAATCTTTCTAGAAACTTTCTGCTTACTGTTGTAAAGGCTTAGAGCCTAGCACAGTTTCCCCAATGCTTTTCCTCATTCTTAATTTTCCCTGCTCACACAGATTCCTGATGTTTTTTTATTGGCACACTTTACATTTTATGAACCCCATGGAGTCTTGATTTGTGGTGTGTCTACCAGTAGATTCGTTTTACTGAGTAAATAATCAACATATACATGTTTGCAGTGAAAAGGGGGACACTTAGAAGACATTGTTTTCTCTCTTCGATCGTGGTCAGTGAAGAGTGACAAGAGTAAGGAGAGACCACGGGGAGTATTTGCAAACAAGAGCACAGTGTGGACTTCAGAATGACACTGTTGTTGATATGTTGTATGTGCTGTGAGTAACTGGGACCCCCTCTGACCTGGAGCTCTTTCTCTCTCATCTGTTGCTGCTCAGATAAAGCAGCAGCTTGCTTCATGGAGAGTTCTGCAGTAATGGCCATTATACGGTGGTTGGTGTTTATGATGTTAGTTCGGACCTCATTTAGCTGGAACCAGGAACACATACGCACAGATTAGATACAGAACAGATACAAGTTGGGAATTAATTAGTAAATGAATATATACTAGTCTGGAAGTTCGTTTTTTCTACTGCTACCCCATACTTATTTTAGTTGCATATTGTACTTCTATGAGCTGACTTTTGAGCTTACATTGTCATCTGTAGTTCATTTAGGCTTTGTGTGGCAGCTTTGCATCTCAAATTACTGCAAATATATCTTACATCTTACTACTAAATGTTTCCACATGTTATTAAATAAAGGGATTTCTTCCAATTGCTTTTAGTAGAGCTGTTAACTTCCCATGCAGTAGAGAACACAAATTAGGAAACTAAAGACCACTTAAGGCTAGCTCCATAAATGAGTCAAACTCCATGAGGCTGCAGGCTAAAACGTAAAACTTTAGAGCAGATATGATTGATGCAGATATTTGTCCTCTGGCTTTTAGCTCTATCCCTTGTAGTATGCCACTTCTGACAGTAAAATTTCAAAATGGTGACTAGATACTGATTGAACTCGAGGCTTGAGAGCCAACAGATGGTCACAAGGGTTATGTTATCTTTTATATGCAGTATGTGCTTTTGATAAGTTGACCAGATGGGTACAAAACAGAGCCATCGGCAGCGAGGAGAGAAACTGTAGAATTCAATGAACTCCCAAATGCTATTCTGTATGCTCCTCACATGCATCACAAAAAAGAAATGCAAGACTGAATTAACAATTGAGAAACAGATATGTTTCTGAATCTGAGTGCAGATTCTGTAATATGATCTGTGTGTGTATGAGCTTATTTAAGTGGTCTACCTTCATTGCCAGCGATTGTCTGTCCTGCTGGCAGTTCTCAGCTTGCTCCCCGAGCGGCTTTGACAGTCGGGCCACCTGGTCCAACAGGAGTTCTTTTTCCTGCAACTGCACTTCTCGTTCAGCTAGATTGGCCTCGAGCTATATACGCAAACACACACACTGTAGACTTAAACTCCTCATGACGAAATGAATTTTCATGATGCTATTAATACCTGCTTTATCTTCTTGACCAGCTCCACTGTTGAGGGGTCCTCGCCTTTTAGTTCCCTGTAATCGACTGTTCGATTCAGACTTTCCAGTGTCTTGTCTCTGGCCTCTGACAGCTGCAAGATGAAGAAAATTACAGGCAATAAGAGGACTTCACAACTGGGTGATAGTATGTATGTAAGTTTATATATATCTTAATATAAAGAGCAAAGACAAATTCAGTATTAGTTTAAATGCACATAAAGGACAAAGAAGAAAAAAAATCCCCATTACTGACATGCAGTCCTGAAAATATTTTTGATACAGGACACAGTTCATAAACTGAATACTGTGAATGTATACAGTCAAAGCAAGAATCCAGAATCAGTGTGCTGCTGTCTATGTTTCATACACCTTGTTTTTTTAATCCCTTGTGCATTTATTGCATGGGAGATTAAAAAAAAAAGACAACAACTTCACACACACTTTATGCAGTTCTCAGCTAAATGTAGTGCCTACATGAGCGCTTCATCCCAGTAGGTGACAAGTCACCAGCAAAGTGTGATAAGAGGAACCAAAACTTAAAAAGACATGAGATTCCTCAAAGAGACCATGTTCTTTATTGCCTGACATCCCTTAAGACCACAGAAATAGAAAGGGAAGCAGGGCCACATGAGGAAGCACAAAGAAGAGGAGTCAAAAGAGTGGAGTGAGACAAAAAGCAGGCAGGAAAGGGGTAGGGTAAGAGCTTTAGATTCATGCCTTCAGCTGACACTCTTATCTTAAAACTGCTGCAGTCAGTAAGTGAGGATAGGCATTAGGGTAAGTAAAATGTGCTGACATGACCACTTAAAGAGTCCATGCTCTCAAGACAACATGCAAAAGGCATGCAAGTCAACATGTCCAATATGTAGTAGTGTTTGTAAACTGTAACTTGGCAATTTATGTGTATGTGTTGTTTTGTGTAGTTGAGCATCAGCGTGACGGTAATGATAATGTTGGTTTTTAGCTAGTCCGAAACATTGGTGTCTGAGAGCAAGAAGAAAACGAAAGTCTTCTAAAACTATACAGTATATTATCACGTAAGCTCTATCGCCATGCAGATTAACAGGAAAGGAGAGTGCAAAACATTTATCATAGGGCATTTTACACACTTTGGGAGATGCTAAATGTACACGTACTGATCAAGGGACCCAACAGCTGTGCTTCTGTTTTACCAAATTAAAATGAGTGAATTAGAGGTAGAAACATGAAACTTTGTATGCTGTGGATGTTAGAGGTGTAACGATACATACAACAGTCTAATAGCATCGCTCAGAATTGATAATATCAATCACCTATATAATGATACTTTGTAACAAAGACAAGAACTTGTGGAATTGTTTATATTTGCATTGTTCTGACAAAAAACAAACAGAAAAACAAACAAACAAACAAGTAAATCTACATCCAAAGATGTTGTTTATCTATGTTAAAGTCAGATTGTTCTACTTCGGTTTCAAAGACTCGGGACTTAAAATTTATATTCTTAGGTGCTTTAATGTTTACAAATAGAAATGTATTCTTTCTGTTGTCTTTTACATAATGCAAACATTTTAAAACACAATATACAGAACACAGAGTCTATTTTTGTTGAAAGAACTTTTTTTTTTCTACGGGACACTGCAGTACAACGATGGCTCCAGGAATGTACATAATAAATTCCACTGAGCCATAAAAATTAACCAAAAACACGTCATTTCATGCTGAGAAAGTTACATAGTGCTACTTTAAGGTGTCTTGGACACAAAGATTATGATAACAAAACACAGAATTTGTTGCTGTTGAGTAACATGCAGATGCTGCAGGACTCTAAACTAAAGAGAAACTGTGTAAAAATCCCAGAAACAAAGATAACTGGAGATGCAAACTTTCTCACGCCTCTTACAGAATATATAAATTCTGCAGAATCCATATGTAATGCAAACAGAAATGTTCCAACCTTTACAACCTAACCCAAAAACATGGAAATGAGCAATGCAGATGACTGTGGTACCTTAATAAGGAAGTTAATTCAAAAGCACACAACCCCATTACAACACAATGAATGTAATCTATATATAAATATACACGAACCTTAGATGATCAAAGAACCATGACGGGGACAATAACAAGGACGTAGGCAGAAAATAGAAAAACGAGTAAAACAAATCAGATGACAGACAGAAAAAAAGACAATGTGTTAGAAATATTAATAGAAACCTGGAAAGATTGGAGAGAGAGAACGATGAAGACAAATATAAAAGAGAGATTATTGGTTAGAAGGCGGAAAGTAAAGAGACAAGTGAGCAGAGGAGAAAAACAGGGTGTAAGGAAACGTCCTACACAGGCAGACTGTCCTGACAGGACCTGGCAGCTCCTCTCCACTGAACCGTGCAGACTTGTACACCAGAATGTTTATGTGCCTATATATCAATTTAAGCAAAGGAAAGCATAGAACAAAGTAATGATTTCCATTTTCACCTCCCTTCATGAATGAGATTAATGAAGCCTCCCTCTTTGCACCTAGACAGCAAATCTGATTAAAACAGACTCGGATGATCAGTCTGTTAAAAAAAGACAAAAAACCGCTTTTCTCCTGCCATCACAATTTTTCATTTAATTGTATGTCTGTCTTGTGATTAACCAAGGCCTTTGTTGAGTTTGAGTGTAGAAACAAAAAAGCTGAAAGGCATAAAGGACTGGCAGTAAAAAGATGACAGACTTAAAACGAGATGTGCTCAGAGGGGTTGATAAAAGATGGAGAAACAGAGGGAGATAAAGAGAGAAGAGCAAAGATGTCAGGAAGGCCAGAGTGAGAAAAGGAGCAAAATATTGGATGTGAAAGCAGGCAAGAAAATACACACTTGAGAGAAGAGAAGCAAAAAAGATCAGGATTCTGAGCTGACCAACTAGAACCAGGAATTCTACAGTTTTTACTGAGAATGGGACTTTAAAGTGATTATTTCCACATAACAAGAGCAAGCTTAAGTTGTTAAAAAATTTTAAGTAACAAATTTAGCAAAACAATTCTATTTGAACATGCAAGTTGCAGAACATCGTTTTAGTCCAATAATTGTAAATGAATGTAGTTTTATTTAAATTTCAATTAAATGACTGCCTTCACCTGGTCTGGTAGTTTGCTATAAATAAGAAGGGTTGGGCCATGACCAGAGACCACCAAGCAGTTCGGCACATTATGGTTGACTTTGTCTTCGGCAAGGTGTGTATTTAAATTTTATTTTTTGTGTGTGTGTTTCTTTGATTTGGGTTTTTAAAAACAATTAGTGTTTTTTGCATATTTCTTGGAAAGGTGACTAGGACGGGATTGGAATCCGAGCGAAACTGGTCAGCCTGCTACTGTTTATTTATTTATCTCATGACTTTTAGATTTTGGCTCCCCCCCTCAGTATTTTAGAACTAACTGCAGTGCTGCTACTGGTGCAATTTTAGTTAATAGTTTCGATTAATTGTGGGCCACTGTTTTTTTTTTTTACTATTACTATGGGGATTTTGATATGTTTGTGTGTGGAGAGCATGGTGTTTGTTCTTTTGGTTGTTAGTAACTATAGGGCTGGCTTTTTAACCTTTCTTGTTACTTTCTTTCAGAGTACCCAGAGATGGCACCAGGTTAGAGCATTTTTCGGTTTTTGCTTTTTGTTTCTCCACCCTCCAAAATTGCAAAGCAAATTTAAAAGTTACATTATATGCAGATAATATAAACGTTACATGACCTAAAACTAATGTACAAAACCATCGGGAAAAGTGGAAGCACTGATATTATTGTAAATCAACTTTTTAGATTCATCCACTGGCTGCCATCTTTGTTTAGCCTACAAATGGTTAGGGTAAAGTCTTTCATTACTTTCTCAATATTCAGCATTTGCATCAGCTCCATGAACTGAGCCCAAATGAATGACCTAAAATAGCAGACAAGCAGCAAATTAGATGCACCACCATGTTTATGGAAGTGACAGAGACCTTTCCCATCACTGACTCCATAACTGATTCCACTACTACCGACAAGTGATTTAAAAAGGCCTGTTTTTGTACACGACAAAAACATGTAAAAAGAAAGTGAGGAGTAAAGAAAAGTAAATATAGATGGGTTACTATGCAACCAGAAGGCAAAAAGCTGGTCTCAACCTGGCTTATTTAGCAAGGATAGCAAGGTTAACTTTATCAACCTAAAAATAGATATTGCTCAAAATTATATGGTTATCACAACTCTTTTCCAAGTACAGAAGAGATTCTGGATCCAATCGTGGCATCATTCCAGCAAAACAGCCCCACGGGGGGCCCAGAGCCATGACAGTGGGGGCACAACAAGGCTAAATAAAACTTATAGTTTTACACTGCCAGCAAAACATGGACAAATTTATGAAAGTAACAATGGGCAAACAATGATAAATAAAGAACAGAGATTTGAGCTACTAAAAAAAACTGGTTTAAACAATGTCACACTATAGCAGATAAGTTGATCATTCCATCTGCAACTGACATGGTTTTCACCGTAGTTAACGAAGAAGCAGCCAATAAACTAAAGACTATTTCGTGGCACATTTCTTCGTATGTTTCTTTTAAGCTTTGGGGTGCATGTGGTACTGGGATCAGGGAGGCTTGGCATTATTGTTGTCAATGAAAATGGGGCCCTGCAAATAAAGTTTGGGAACCACAGCCCTAAAGCATCTAAGTCTCTGAAGTACCCACTTTGTGTCTCAAAATACAAAACTCAGATCTCGTAAAATTAATTTCTTAAAACTACACATGAACATAAAAATATGAATTTAGAGATAAGCTTGTATACAGATTTTCTCTTTTAAAATATCTTCCCTGTAGTGTATCAACATTACCTAGAAATGTGAAACCTAGGTTAGTCTGACACAGAGGCTGGAACTTCTTAGTTATCTTGGAGCATGGTGTGTATTTTAATAAATAAATCCATGATTGTGCACAGCCCGATAAAGGGCTGCTTGAATGAAATAAAGGAACACTGTCTGTCTGAGGATTGAATGGGGTGAGGCATCTTCAACAGTGGTTTTTTTTCCATACTGTTGTTGTAAATCTAAATTTTAAAGATTACATTATTACAGATTGAGCCCAGTGAAACTAACATTGCAATCATACTGCTGATGTCTTAAAAACAGAGACAAAACCAATATATAAAAACAAACAAACTGTGGGGTCATTCAATGATAATGCCAACTTAAATTTTCCATAAGCCTATTTTAAAACTATGAAATATGACATTGTTTTATGGTTAAGTTATTTCAGTACCGAGTCAACGGGATTTCCCAGTGATCATAATGTACTTTAATCAAGGAAGTTTCTTACAGTCTTATCATTCTCAGCAATGAATCTAAGTGTGAATATGGAACAAAAAGTTCCCCTTTTTGAGCAATAGTCATTTCTTCCCTTTCTCATCTATATGGAAAAATGTCTTTTCAATTATTTAAAAAAATTCATATCAAATTGCAAAACCCATCAATGATGTTTAGCATATAATATCCAGATACTCTGAATGGATTCAGACTGTTAAGTAATTACTGAGGAATGAATTTAAGCTATTTTACCACATTTCTAAGCTTCACATTAACTTCGATAGTTTAAAGTGAAGACTGAGTAAATATCCTTCGTAGTCTTGGTTTTAAGCTTGATTGATCCGTCTTTCAATATCACCCATAACCACCTAAGCCAGTTAATCGCTACATGATGGATAGCAAACACACAAATTCTGTCAACCTTCTCTTCAATCAATTTGGGTTTTTTTTTCTACACAATGTCCTTCCCAGTAGCCTTTTTAGACTCTTCTTATACATTGACATTTGTGTCTTTGTGTTCACGTGTCTCTGTCAGTGTCTTTGTTCTGCCTGTCTGCCTTTTTGTTTTCAACTGACAGTTACAAATCATAGCTCCTTTCTTGCCTCATGAGAGCTGTAAAACATAGTAGATATGACAGCAGCCAAGCAGCCTACAAATTTGCATTTTATTTGCATAATTTCAGCCCAATTAGTCATCTACAGGATTGTTTAAAAAGCCACATAGAAGATGGTCCACTGCATGTTTAACAATGTTATAAATATGAATAATTACATTGTTTACATACCACACTCCAGTTATAAAGTCTTTTAATAGACAAATGGGTGGATTAGTAAAGCGGAAAGGTCACCAAAGTAAAACAGCAGTAAAATAATCATAACAAAGGTTATGAAAAGGTAATTAGCAGAACATGTGAGCAAAGGAACTGAACTGAAGCTTTTATACGCACCAAATGAGCTTTAAATTTTGATTAAATGTCCAAGCTTAAAGTAAGACAGATGTAACAACAAAAGACAATGTCAACTGTCGATTAAAGGATAACCAGCAGCAGAACAAAGATTCACAGCCTAGCAAACAGAAAAAAAGAATGAGACACTAATTTAAAGACAGTCTGGGGCAAGCTAAACCATGTGTAATCGTAAAATTAATTACTGATTTTGATGAACTTTTTGTTGAGTGGAGGAATGCTTTAAGGAGAGAGTGAAAGAAATTGTTTACCCAGTAAAATTTAAAGTCGGTTTCAGTGAAACTTCAACACTGTTCTGTCATATTACAGTGATGTAGTGTCACATTGTAAACAGTAATCACACTGGGAGCGTCTTAAACCTGCAGCAGGTAGAAGAATAGAAGAATGGTGTTATTTTCTGAAAACCTCACTGTAAACAACTGAGCATCCTGTGAAAGGGAAAAAGTACGAGTTATTAAATTTAGACGAGAAGTTGCCCACGAGAGCTTTATATTTTCCTTCAAAAGTGTGTTTATGCAGCTCGCATTGTATTTGTGTCTTTGAACTGCTTTATGGCAGACGGATAACTTGATAACTCATACCCAATGTCAGCTGGGACTCCAGACCAACAGAAAGAAAATTCTATTTAGTGTTACACTGCAGAAGTAAAACCGGGACATGTCATTCAGAAATCCATCCATTTTCTATACCACCTAGTCCAGCTCAGGGTCATGGGGAAGCTAGAGCTGTTTATTGTCGTGGGGAAGCTGGGTAAACTCTAGACAGGTCACCAGTCTATCATAGGGCCAACACAGAGAGAGAAGCAATCATTCATGCTTGCTTCTAGGGAGAATTTAGAGTGACCAATTACCTTAACATGCATGTCTTTGGGGTGTGGGAGGACGCCGGAGCACCCAGAGAGAACCCACACATACATTAGGAGAACATGCAAGCCCATCATTCAGAAATTGCTAAAGTAAAAATAGTAAATGTATAATTATGATTAGTTGTTCCATAATCCCGGCAACCATGAACTGGACTAAGTATAAACAATGAATTGATGTTTCATAATCGTGATCAATACATTTTTTTTGCCATAATGACCCACATGGCACGTGGAAGCAAGTGGGAGAGGTGACAGAATTTTCTCATTTTGGGGCTTCAACCACAGGCTATGAGGACACATATGACCTTTAAAAAGTGAATTTTGCATAATATGGAACTTTTTGAAAAAATCCAAAACTTAAATCTGTTTTGAGAACCTTAAGGAATCTTTATACAGGTCCTCTAAAGGAAGATGCCTCTGTTGAACTACTGCAACACAGCCATGACCACATTTGACCACAATCCCATCATCTGAATGTTTGATTTAGTATTTAGTCAGCAGTCTCCAGAGAAATCACATTTAAAGAGGCGGGTTGCCACATGACCTTCAGTGGTTGAGGAGTGGCGTTTCATACAAAGCTTGCTCTTTCTGTACCTGTCTGACTTGAGTTCATACATTAACTTTCACACATGCAGACACAATTCACTGAGGGTTTCCCCACGGTGACAAGTTCCAGGCAGGTTGGACAAAGATTTAAGAGAGGGACAGACAAACAATATGATTCAACACCATAGGGACATTGCAGTCTGTCAATAGCCACACCCGTTTATAAATCTTAGTCCACTACTGAATTTATGTGTGTTTGTGTGCAATATTCTGCAACAACCTATACTGTAACTAGACATAAGACAATGCTAAAAAAAATTTAGAAGATGTCACCTACACCACACATCTCTAAAAGTTTGTGTTGATGCACATGAACTTGTATGAGTTGTCGACATGTCAGCATCTCACAAACAAGTAGTAAATTTAAATCATACGCCAACCTCTGTTTATTTTGTGGCAATTAAAATTCCTCAGAGGAATGAAAGCCTCAGAGTATATTGAACTTCAATAGTCTCACAGATGGCCTAATCTATCTTTGTCAAAATTTCCCATTGAAGGGAGGGGGTTTTGTCTGCAGTCAACAGATAAACTGGTCACAGATGAATACAAATAGACAATATATATGATAAACTGACAGTATTCCAGTTGCATGGAGATTGAATTCACACAGAGAATGAATTGGCAGGGGGAATGAAGGAAGTTGGCAAGCTTCCTCCAAAAGAAGAAAACCCAATGATTCACTTTTTGCGCCCATGAGAGCTAGACGGCTGCCCAAAGGAAAAGTGTGATTTTAAAAATTATTTGCCTTTTAAACACAAAGGAAAAGGAGAATTGCTGGGTAGCTGGTTGGGTGGACAAACAGATACACTGATATATTAAGTTCCAAGAGCCTAATTGGCTGTCTGGAGGGTTATCTGGATCACATTTTTACTACATGATTACTAGTGCCTGAAGCCTTCAGAGTAACAATATTATTGCAAAATCTGCACATTTTAATTCAAAAGCTTCATAATTTAGTTGATTTAACAAGTCAAGTTCTTAACTGGTTAAAGTTAATTTTTTTTTTCATATTTAATTTGGTGGTTTTGAATCAGCAAGAAGAAAATTCTCAATGGGGTTCCACAAGGGTCAGTTCTTGGTCCACTTTAACGTTTATGAGCTTGGTAAGATCAGAAAGAATTAAAATGCAACCAACCACATGTGTTTGGGAAGGTGTCTGTGAGAGTGTTTGGGTTGAGATTTGTTATGGTCTTTTATCTTCACAGATTGTATTTGATTCTTCTGTCAAATATTCAAACAATTAGTAAAGTGACTTCAATTTATTAAAAAAAAAAAAAAAAAGCTGTCACCATTTTTAGCTGCAGACCAAAACATATAACAGAAAGCCTGTAGCAAAGTTAGCATAAAAATACTCAGTTAAGGAAAAAAAAGGCAATTACTTTTATAATGTGACTATTAAAGAATCACAGGTACATTTTGACATAAACTGTTGGACATGAACTGAGCAACAATGTCTGTTTTAACTCAACCTTTGTTCTGGTTGAAGTCCTTTCCATTCTCATCTTTACTGCATATCAACTAGTACCCATAAAAAAAAAGACTTTAAAGAAGCTAAATGCAGCCAGAACTGTTACACAAACACGAAAACACATTACTCCAGTACTGAAGCAACTTCATCGACTCCCAGTTCACCATATAATCACCTTCATGGTCTGCCTCCCTCACTACAACTCCTATCTAACTTGATTAGGTCTCTCAGGTCTCTGAAGGTATTTTAGCTGTTCCCAGATTTAAAGTCTAGAGTGGCAAATCTGCTGATGGTGCTTTCGGTTAGTGCGCTCCAGCTCTGGGACAAGCTGCCTGCTGACCTTAGGTCAGTTTCAAATGTGCCTACGTTCAACAATAAGCTCAAAACTTTTGAACACAGACCTATAACACACAGCAGAAGCAACCATGCTTGAAAAAATGTTTAAACATCTTTACCTTGAGATAACAAGGATTATTTTTTTTGAGATAATGGTTTAATTATTAAAAATAAATAAATAAATACAGTAAAACAAGGTTATCTTTCTTTGTTCATGAAGGCCATTACTATGATGCAAACAGATGCTGACCAATTGCAACAATTACCACTTAAATTGGGTGCTAAACACTCATTTTTAGCTCATATTGATCTTAAAGAATCCAAAGTAAACAAAACCCATAATCTTGTGATTTAGTTATCACAGTGTGTGTGGTTATTTAGAGAAAACAAAGGGCTGGCTTCTGGGGATAATATGAAAAATAAACTTCTAACATGAAAATTAAAATGCTGAGATAATAAAACAATTAGCTAATGATCTAGACATGACAGCATCCAAAATGGCTTGGCTTCTGTATACAAGAAATAACTTGTGTATGTTTATACATGTTTGTGTGTATGTAGCCTATATGAGTGTGTGGATGCTGATACCTTGGACTCTTCTTTAACCCTAACAAAGCTAAAAGATTGAGATAAGATCAACCAACACCAAAATTTTCATCCAGAGGTATCACTTATGCTTTAAAGCTGAAAGATATGTGAGGTTGTGTTTAGGCTCAGTAGTCAGCTAGCTAACATCAGTGTGCTAGCATATGAGGAGGATGCATCTCTGGTTTTCCCCTTTTCTTTGCAAGTGCACGTAAAATGCATTAAAAAGTATCACATCAAAAGGGAGTAATGTACTAATGCTCTCTAATGGAAAACATGAGCTGGTTCTAGATTTCTTTGTGACTGAGAGAAGTCCAAAAAAAGGATCCTAGAGCCAGATCCAAATGAGACTTAATTGGAAGCTGGGGATCGAAGGAGTAAAAGGACTAAATAATAAAATAAATTATAGAAAAGAGAGAGAAAAGGTGCCAACAAGGCCTATTGTAGCAATTGATAAACAGCAGAAGGAGTAAACAGATGGCGCGAAGGGAAAAGGGGTGCTTTTCAAAAGAGCAGCAGTCTGCGCCAACGCTGCCTTTATCCAAGGGAGCACAAGACCCAGATATGAGAATTCTGGTCCAGCAGCAAGTCTCGGACAGTCATTCTGATCCAGAAAAGAAACACACCCAGTCCCTCAATGCAGTAAATAGCAGGGAACTTCATATTGTGTGTGTGTGTGTGTATTTGTAGGCTGTCTCAAATTTTTAAGTACTCCAGCTGTGTCGTTTGTGATTCACTCTGTATTTGTGTCTTGTCAACAAAACCAGTGGCACAGTTTGTGGTTCTTTGGAATTGTCCCTCACGATTTAGATCTTAATCATCTTCCTGCAAATCCATCTGTGTTCTAAGTTAACTTAGCAAGCACAGTTGTTATGAGAATTCAGCTCTGTCAACTATGCTATGAGATGACTTCAGCTGACTGGTCAAATGCAGTTTTGAAACTAAACAAAAGATTTCTTTTAATTTTATCTTTTTTTTTCACAAATATTTGTTTTGAATAAAGTAATGCATGTACTCACTTCAATTAGGAATAAATAAATATAAATTTTTTTTAGCTCATATTAACTGCAAGCTAGTTAGAATAGGAATCAAAAAGAAAGTCTACACAGTACGTTTGCTAGAGCTGCTTAAAATACTTATTAAAAGAATGAGGCTCTGAACTTGTTTAAAAACAGATATTTGCTCATTAGTGCTCTCCTGGGAATCTCACCTGTTCAAACTATTGTCTTATGTGGTACTGCACGAAAAAAAAAACGCTTCACACAAAGAGACAAGTTGACCAATGCCACAGCCAACTTCCTTCTTGTATTTCCTTTTCTTTCCAATGAGGAATGATAGGAACACCTACGCACACCTAGCTTCACAATGGCTTTAGGTACAGTCAGAAAAAGTCTCTGGCTTGCAGATATGGACACATATACAGAACACACATGCATCATTTGCCAGAAGATTACTACAGTAACTTTGCCAATGCACACATTAAGGCTTTCAGAGTAACTTGTATCATCCAATAACGCACCAGGAAGGACTAATTGACAGATCTGACTGATCCAAGATTAGGTTTTGGATTCATGGAGCCGAGCCACATCCTGATCATGCTGTTAGAGAAATATGGACATCAGTATCCCAATCTGCACTAATTAGTGGCTGTATATGACAAACTGCTTTAGGGAAAACAGGGAAAAAAAGTTATCTTTAGTTATCTTTTAAGACAATAAGCTATTTGATAAAGACGTAAGAGACATAAAACTTGTAAAAACCTGTAGGGAATTATACAGTCTGATTTGGTTGCAGCTAGTTTACAAGAAATATAAGAAAACAGAGGGTGTTTCTTGGCAACAAAGTCTAAGAGAAGACAGACTAAGAAGTGGATGTCTAACAGCCATCATTAGAGCAAAGTTATCACTGTTTACATAACAGAGATGAATTTAATGAAGCATTCAACAAACACATATCTAACCCCTGGCCTGTTTTGTTTGAGGGTCAGGTGACACACTCATATTAATTAAATGTGTTTCTGCAGCTTTGCATACACTTTTTCTTCTCTACCTCTATCTGCAGCATGGTGATCTCTTCCTCCAGTTTTCGCTTGAGGAGTACCTCCTTCTTCTTCAGGCTTATTTGTCTCTTCTCTTCATTAATTTCTAACTGTAATTCTCTCATGTCCTTCTCCAGGGTCTCCACAGCCATAATGCCCTTAGTGATGGCTGCCTCCTGGTTGTTCATCTTCTCACAGTAGTTGACCAAAACCTCCTCATGTTCTAAGAGTTGGATTCCCCTGTAGATACATGAGACGTGGTAAGAACACATCATTCTGGGCTATGCAGGTTAAATATTTTACTTGCATGCATGTACCACCATGCAGACTTTGAGCAATGAACCTACAGGAAATTGCGGCGCTGTATGGCAGTTTCATGATTCCTGTTTATTTCAAGGAGTAATTCCTCCTGCAGGTTGATTGCCTGCGAGAGTCTCATCAGTTCCAGTTTGTTGTCTTCAAACTCTTGAATGATCTGACATTGCTTCCAAGAAACCTGCATAATATAAGATTTAGAAGAAGGAAAAAAACATTTCTGCGAGAGAGTGGCATCCACATCTGCTGTGGTTCCTCTGGCCTGGGAGTAAACTGACTCTTGAACAATATATAGCTTGTTTTGCTTATAAATGTAGTTGGAAAGAATTATCACTTGTAAATATTTGTTTATAGTTTAAAATAAACTAGAAACACATTTGGATTTCTATGTAACACGGTATGCTTCCACTTCCACATACGTAGATCAAAGGAAAGGCTTTAAATCTACTGGACTGCGACTGATAAAGCAGAGTGCATATTACCTCATGAACTCTTGTAAACTGAGCTTTGTGTCTTGTGAAAGAAAAGATAAATATTGGATGAGGGATGGCTTCCCTTTTTCTACACATCTGTCGAAACAAGGTTTAAAAGTTGGAGCACACTGAAAACAACAAACAAATAGTTGTGAACCTACCTTTGTCTATTTGGGCAAATAGAAACATATAAATATTTCCAGCATATTTAAATGAGTTTCTCTTGTTTGGGTTAGATTGATGATGCTGGTTCATAGCTAAGATGTGTTTTTAGTAGTGTCTGTGCTTGTATGGACCTTGGAGATGTCATTGCGCAGTTTCACTTTCATTTTGGAAGTATTAGAGACCTTCATATAAGCCTTGGTGAGAGATCTGGAATAGACACACAAAGAATAATAACACATTCAGATGCATTGCTGATGTTTTCCAACAAACATTAACAAACTTGTGACCTGGGGACTATGCTATGAAGCAGGTTAAACTAGTCCAGTTTTTTTTTTAAGTGATCTGGATCAGCTATGTCTAATCAATAGTGTGTGCGCCCTCATGTAAAGTTGACATCAGATGACCAATGCAATGATTCCTAACCGGCTGCAATGCAACACGACTGCTGCAACACTGCAGCACTGCATTGCTGCAGCCAAATATGGAAGAAAATATAACAGTGCAAGTGCAAGAATGACTTTGTTAATTACTTTAAGTGCAATAATTATGTGAATGCAAGAATTAATAAACAAGGTCACTTTAAAAAAGCATGATTTACAATTGTGTATTTTATTAAATGAGTGTGTTGCAAGTGTATGGTTATGGTACTTGAGTAAGATGCATCAGTATTAAGTCTGTCAGAACAAACACTGTTTTAAATGATGGAGTCTGATAAGTTTGAAACACTGCACACACATACTGTGTCCACAGGAACAAACTAAAGTAAGCAGCCTCTGTTTTAGGCATAAAGATGAAAATCTGTTAAAACAGTCCAGTTAGTTTTTGTCTTTTGGAGATTTGGAAAGTCTTATCATCCCTCTGTTGATGTCTCTTTAATCTTTTCACTTTTTAAGATAACTGATTGGCTAGGAAGTTGTGTTTTCACTTGTATTTTTCTTTTTTGTCAGAAAAAAAGGGTGTCATGGTGACACAATCCTGTAAAAAGTGAACCAGCTTTATGATCCCGGAAATTGAGCTGATTCTATAGTGTCTAAGCTAAGGGCAGGTAACTGTCAACCCAAGCTCTACCAAACCACTGAACAAACCTGTCTTTATTGATGGCAATTGTGCGCTGGATTTCCAACTCATTTTCTAGGACTTTAATCTCCTCCATCAGCTCTGTGATTGTCTGAGAGGCGATGTCCTTTAGTTTGACATACTTATTCTTCTCTTCTATAATCATGTCACATAGCTTAGAATACTGAGATATTCTGAGGAAGAAAAACACCAATTAGTATTTGTTTAATTTTATATCTATAAAAAATTATGATGAGTGAATAAAAACTTGTCATGACTAAAGTCGTATGTAGGGTGACACTTTATTCAAACTCAATTTAAAATTCACGCATCTTCTGAGGAGTGAACAATAATTATTAAATCCAAAAACAGCAAGATGCTAAACAATTTCTAATTATGATCCTGCTGTGTTTTTGCTTTCTGGAGACTGGTTCCATGTCAAGTGCAACGCCATCATACTACAATCTGATTCTGTACCCTTAATGAATGTATCCTATAAGTCTGTTTTTGAGCTGGGTGCTGCTGTAGGCATTAGTCCGTGTCTAGACACTCAACTGTGACCAATTTGTAAAACATTGTTTTCTCTGTATCATTTTCATCATGATACACACTCTAAATACAGAAAAACAACACCACCTGTGCTGTAATGTTGAATCGATCTTACTGTGGTCCAGAACAATCAACTCTTTTTCTCTGAGCTCCTGCTGGATGTGCTGCTTCAGTTGCTGTGGGTAGATTTAAGAAGGTAAAACTATGACATTATCACTTTTTGGTGGGTGCGTTTATATACCCACAAAATGTCAAACTTTAATGTGCACTTGCAGGTGCACTTTCTTTAATATCATACCAGTGTCCCTCTTGACATTTTGAATAAATAAACAAAGAAGCAATAAAGAGACAATCTATTTTCAATGTGTCCGTGTGGGCTGGTGTGGCACCTCGATCCTCAGCAGTTCACGATGCTTCTGGCCCCTCTCCTCGGCTTTGATCTGTGTTAGACATCTGAGGTTATGGAGTTCTACTCTGAGGCGGTTTGACTCCCTCAGCAGCTCCTGAATCCTCCCATACTGCTTCTTCTTCTCGCTCTCCTCCTCAGCCACTGATAGCTGGTTGAGAACACATTTCTTCAGTGAAAAACCTCATGAATATTTGGATGAAACTGAGGGTGTATTGACAGCATAATGGGGCTGAAAAGCAGACCAAGTCCATCATAATTAGTAAGATAGACAGATGTTTATTACTGAAACATATCTTTGCAAAGAAAAGGGATCTCCTCAAAGGGATCATTAACTTTTTTCTGTGGGGTACTGTGTAAGAAAATTATTCCATGGGGAATTTTATTTTATCCACTCCTTCAGGAAAGATGCTGGAAAATTAAATATATATGAACAAATATTTATAGTTTATTCATTTTGTTAAAATTGTAAATAAAAAGTTATAATTAAGATGCAGTTTATCATATTTTTGCCATTTTGACCACACATCCCAACCTGTTTTTCAAAGCTGACTTTGAGAGCATCCACCTCTTTCTGAAGCTCCATCCTTTTCTGGATACTGGCTTCTCTTTTGGGAACAGCATCTAGCTGAATATTCAGAACAGGAAGTTAAGCAAAAATCATAAGCCTGTTCAAATTTTCATCGTGCTGTGAGAACTGATCTGCTTTCAGTTGGTCCTGGGTTGTAGCAAAGATCCATAAAATGTGTGTTCATCAGATGACATGATAAAGAAGGAAATGCCCTGAGGATACAGTGCAAATCTAACCACACTTCATATCCAATTCAGTCAGTGCATATTCAAACCCATATTAAAACACTGACTGCAAAACCAATACTATGCATCAGTGTCGCTGAGGCCTCTCTGATACCGATGCATTTGGATACTGAGACACTAAGCTCAAGTGTCAAAAAGAATGATTTTATTTTGCCCACAAAAAAAACTTTAATAAACATCAGCTGTAATGCAATGCAAACTTTAATATGCAATAGTATAAAATGAAAATATTAAACCCATCAATTGCAAAGCAATATAATTAAACTGAAGCATTTTTGTGGTAAACCCACAGACTCCTCTAAACAGTGGTCAGACTCAAATTTATGAGTAACTGTTCGTGTGAGTGTCTTTGCTGAATAAATTATACCGTGCAACAGTTTTGCTTGCATTGTTTCCTTAAAGCGCAACTTCCCTGATGCGTCATTCTGATTTCCTTCCATATTTTTTATTGCTTATGAAATGTGCTTATGCATTTCCGATGAGTCCTCATCTCCTCTTTTTCTGTTTTCTTTTTAAAAACTGTACATGTCAGGGAAATAGCAGGAAGATCAAGAAAAAAAACAAAACCCTGTGGTGTAATACAGATCAACGATTTAATGTGCCATGTGCTGCTCACCAGCACTATGAAATTTACCTAACCTATAACCAACAGTATAAAATAAAATAAAATAAAATAAAATGAAATAAAATAAAATAAAAAATAAAATAAAATAAAATAAAATAAAATAAAATAAAATAAAATAAAATAAAATAAAATAAAA
>JBAMHW010000026.1:16259501-16276230 GCA_037177495.1 Rhadinocentrus ornatus | reverse complement strand
AAATAAATAAATAAATAAATAAATAAATAAATAAATAAATAAATAAATAAATAAATAAATAAATAAATAAATAATGACCCCAAAAACTGATATTATTTGAGTTACTGTCGAGTCTTTGATCTAAAGCAGATCTTCCGGTACTAAAAAAAAAAAAAAAAAAAAAAAAATCTTATGGAATGCTATATTTTTTAGATATCTCTTGTTGCCATTTTTTCCTCTTTGACTGAATATTCAATAAGGGAAAACTTCTGGGAACCAGATACACAAAACTGCCTACCGGTCACAAATACAACATTTAGAGGCTAAATTAAGTTTAAAAAGTTGAAAACTGGATAAGCTTCAGTTTTGCACTTCATAATACAAAAAAAGAAAACAACAAAAAAAGTCATTTTAAACACAAACAGTCCTTGGCTTCTGCTGCAACATGCAGAAATATCAGCAACTGCTGTGAGAAGCATTTTCAAATATCTTTGAGGACTTGCCAATGCAGAATCAATCTCAACAAAACCCCACTTTAATAAACTCATTAAAGTTGCTATTACAAACTAAGAGAAGCTTATCAAGATCAGAGAAGAAAAAACCTCTAGCTAACTGCAGTCTCCAAAAGAGAAGACCATTTATTGTCAATAGCCCATAGATAATAAAAAGTACCCACAGTTCAAGATTACAGGCACCATTACTCCTGCATGATTAAAAACTATGCAGCTGAAAAACAAAGTGCAACAAAGATAAAAACATCAGGTCAAACAGGCCGCAAAAAGGGGGGAGAGTTGTAAAATTTCTCTCCTGGGAGCTCTGTGTGAATGTAACGGTGATAGAAACAGAGGACAGGTGCTGTTGCCCTCTTATCTTCAGAGCCAGGTTGCTGGAGTGGCGAGTAATGAAGGATAGCCTTGTCTGTATCAAAGAACTGCAGCACTGAAGATATCTGAGGTCGGACTGTGTAGCAGGTAATCTAAAGGCACGAACGCATACAAACATTATGATTAAACATGCGCCGAATGATATCTCATCCCAACTTTAAACAGTAAGAATGGACAACTGTGTTAGATCCAAGCCATTATTTTCTTCATCAGCCTGTTGTCTAAAGCTCTTGTAAACACCTTGCCGTGCTCCACGGGCTGAAAGGACAGATATGTATGTTGAGAATGATGGGGATCGCCAATATGATTTGTTTAGATTTTTTTAGTGCAGTAACCAGAGGTTGAACTACTGTAATGAAAAACTGTAACCAGCGTAAAGTTCACATCTTAAAATGTCATATGGGGTTTTTGTTAAGTGCAGCTTCAGTAAATTAAAAAGAAGATATAATATGCTATATTTCTGCACACAGATGACATTGGTGATGTGACTGCACACAGCATTTATCTGAGACAGGCAGCCTCACTTATTCTGCTACCAAGACTTATCTGCAGCAGTAGAGGGGTATTGGAGCTCTTTATGGGGTGGTTACATGAGGCTCACATGTGGCAAATCACCCTCTGAAGTGAGCTAGAGGCAATTACTAAAATATATTTATGCACACTTGCATATTATGCACTTGCCCATCTTCTCACCAACACACCCAAGCAAGCAGGGATGTGATCTGTACAGCAGAATCACTAAACCCTTTCAGGAAAATGAGTGGTGTATATATAAAAAAGAAGCCACTGGCTTTAATACTCTGCCCCCTTTAGGGAGAAATATAATGACAATGGCGACCAGGCGCAGCCCTGCATTCCACTGGGTGATGGAATAAGCTACCATCTCTCTCGGTCTCTCTGTCTACCATCATGTCCTCCTATTGACTGTTTGAATTGGAGGTGAGCCTAGAGCCAGACTGAATTAATTTGCTTGGGGAAGTTTTGTGCTGTAATATTTTCCCTTCTAGGGTGTTCTTCCACTGACGCTGAGTCACTGCTAAATGCTGATACTGAAAATGACACTTCTTTGGAAATTTCAAGAACATATGACATTTCACACAAACATATCAAACACACACACACACACACACACACACACACACACACACACACACATAAAACATTAATACAATGCAGGATGGATCCATGGTTCCATGTTATTTACAGCAAATTCTGACCGTAACATCTGAATGATGCAGCTTAAAATCAAGGCTCATCAGACCAGGCAACATTTTTCCAATCTCCTGTTGTCCAATTTTGGTGAGCCTGGGCAAATTGTAGTCTCGGTTTCCTGTTCTTAGCTGACAAGAGGGATCTTCTACTCCTGCTGCTTCAAGGTTAGACGTGTTGTGTCTTTAGATAAGGTATTTCTGCATACCTTGATTGTAACCAGGGATAATTAGAGTTACTGTTGCCTTTCTATCATCTCAAACCAGTTTGCCAATTCTCCTTTAAGCTCTCACATCAACAAGGAATTTTTATTCAGACAACTGGTGATGGGTATTTTCTCCTTTTATGACCGTTCTCTGCTTATTCTAGGGACTGTTGTGTGTGTGTAAATCCCAGTAGATCACTAATTTCTGAAATACACAGACAACCTGTCTTGCACCAGCAACCATGTCACATTCAAAGTCACTTAAATCCTCTTTTCCCCCATTCTGCAAGTCATTTTGACCATATCTACATGTTAAATGCACAGAGTTGCTGACAAGTGATTGGCTGATTAGCTGTTTGTGTTAACAAGCAATTTAACAGGTGTGTATATTATAGCTGTAATACAAACCCCATGACACATCCTATGATAATAAATATTTTAATAAAATAGTAATAATATTAATAATAGCTTTAACCCACAAAAAATAATGTATGTCACTATAATGAGTCATAAGCTGTTGTGTCATAAGCTTATGACACAACAAGACTCCAATTAGAGTAATATCCACCCTGAAACGTGGTTAGGCTACATAATTCATTCAGCAGTTGTTATTGCATGATAATTTCTATAAGATACTTTGTGAGATTGCCTAATGTATGGACAAAAGTAAAATTTAAATCATGGCAATCCTTAAACCACTAAAACCAAGATACTACACTACCGTAATATACAAACACATTTAATGTTCATTTCTTTTTAATAAAGGCTTGCTTGTTTGTGTCGAAACAAAGTAAACCATTCATAAATCCATCACTGGGGACACCGCAATGGTTGAAATGTATAATTTTATCAGCGGTTGGAGCCTCAGAGCAGTGAGGATGAGACCATGATTCTGTACGTGGCATGAAGTACCCTTAAGGACAGCATTTTGTGTGTTATTCCATCTGAGAAATGCTCTCAGCCACAATTTTCTATCAGAAGAGGTAGGTCAAAAATGTTCTGTGATGCTGGTACTCTGATTATTTAAGTCTTCTGTGGTTAAAATAAGTTATTTCACATCATTGTACCCTAAAAACATATTCTTAATGAATCATGAAGAAGCACAATTGAAAATCAGTGGCAGTTAATGAGATTTACACAAAATACTTGATTAAAAAGAACAAAACACAAATGGACAAAAGAAAAAAAAAGTTTAAAAATAGTTTTAAATAAGTTTGCATTTTACCATATTTTTTATTGCAGAAGATGTCCACATCAAGTCTAAGTCCAAGTTTCATGAGAATAAATTTTGGTTACTAATAAGAGATTCTGGCTGTGAATGAATATTGAATAAAGATATTTTACCACTTAACATATCTAATCTGAGAAAAATATAATCATTATTAAGTTTCTGATTAATTATTGACTGATTTTTTGTGCTTGCTACATTCTGGGCAAACTTCATAAAAATACAAGAACAGGTTGCTTGTTATTACTATTATGGTCATTGTACTTCTTTGGAGTTGGATTTTACATTATGCCCACCTCAACCCAATTTTGAAACTTGAGATTTGTGTAGGTGAGCCAGAGAGGCTTTGGAGTCTGAACAGGTTCACAAGGAGGCCTTTAAATTCAACAGACACTCAAATCCACAAAGCAACAAAGCGTGAAAAAACATCACCCTAATGTCAGTAGAGTGGATAGTTCCTCTGTTGTGAGTCATTTCATTCCTCTGGGAAATGAGCTGACTTCAGAGAAGCAGGACAAAAGAAAGCAAAGGATTCATCTTTTCTCACTCTTTACCTGTCTCTTTCGGTCCATCCTTTCCACTACCACATCCACACGTAATCTTTCTGCACCACAGTACTTTTTCACAATGCTGTTGATCATGTGTTTTGCAATAGTACTGCCCCTCCCATCCTCTCAAACTCAGCTCTCTCTCTCCCATCCCTCTCTCTACCTCCCTCCCTCATCCTGATATTAATGACACAGCTATCTGAGGCAGCGGCAGTACCCCTGCGCTCTCCTCCTCCTGCAGGCTGCTCTCATGCGCACACTCAAGACACATGCACACACTTATACAAGCACTTTTAAACCTACAAGACACAGGACATACACTAACATCCTCTTATTTACAATCTACAGACACACACACTTACGCAACTAGAAGCATTTACATTCCAAGTTCTTTACCCACACACTTATTTATCTTTCACCAAACCTGATATAAGAAAAGAAATGAAGACAATTGTACTCTGCATTTGTGCCGGTCTCCTGCTCACAGCTGCCTTGGTTCCGCGAAGCAGTCGGGCAGCAGACTTCTCTATTAACTCTCACCAGCAATGGGATGCTAGAGGACCCTACAACCTGGGATCCGAGTCTGGTACTCCTACCTCTTGCCCCATGAAACTGAGACCCTCGGGCCACTGTGGCAGCTCTGGGGCTGGATCAGAGGATGGAGAGGACTGCCCCTACCAGCTCACCCTGCCTCCTCTCACCATCCAGCTGCCCAAGCAGTTCAGGCTGCTGGAGAAGACAATGAAGGAGCTGCAGAGCCTGAAGGAAGTGGTGAACAAACTAAAAAGCAGGTGCCAGGACTGCCGTGGGACACAGGAAAATGGAGCTTTTGGATATCAACAAGCGGACCAGGGACAGACACAGAGGGATGCTGGGGAACGTGTCGGACTGGACCTGACAGCACAGGGGGTGCAAGGTGGGTCCAGCCCTGAGGAGAGGGGAGACGGGATGGTTCCTGAAGCTGCTGTGGATGGTACTGGGCTGGGGCAAAGTTCCATTTTTGGGAAAATTACACCAAGTCCAAGCAGTATGCAGGAGATGCAGGTAAGAAGCAAAGCTCATTTCTATTAAAAACTGGTATAATAAGACTTTTTGACATATGTAATGCTTTAGTAATAAAGACAACTTCTTTTAAATATACTTGCTTGTAAATTAAAAGTTAAGCGTATTTTTGCTTATCGTAATCTGAATATGTATGTTGAATATGATATAGATGAGTTCAACATATGAAGATGGTTTAAAGGACTGTGAGAACACTGCAACAGCAGCAGTGCACCATTTACTGTGCTTATACCAAAATCATGCATCAGTAGGCCAATGTCATCAGCAGTTATTTAGAAATATTAGAGACAATGATTTAAACAAGTGAACATAAAATATAGCTAATAAACTATTTATTTGCAATGTGACCTTAAATTTCCTCAATAAAACGCACCCAGCTGAGATGTAAATAGAGCAGATTTTAAAAGACTTGTAAAGTCCGACCTGGCACCAATCCACCAGGAAAAATTCCTGGTACTCTGAACAGGGTGGGGAATCAGACACCAGCCAAATGGCTGTAAATTTTGGCTGTCTGGTAAAGCTTGTTGACTCTCACGGCCACTTTGGCAGACAGCCAACTGTCACGGACACTGTTTCTATGTTAAAAAATTTAATTTGACAGATGAAACAATGAAGGAACCTTCAGTAATCACTTGTCTGTGCAAAAACAATTTCCTCCGCTCACGCTCTGGCCTACCTCAGGTGAAGCTGAATAGGATGTCAGCCAGCCTGCGCAATGCCAGAAGCCAGATCTCAGCTCTGCAGGGTCGTCTGGAAGGGATTAACCTGCTCAATGTGGACAACATTAAGGCTATGGTGGACAGACGAGTGGAAAACATCACCGGAACGGTCAACAAGCTCAACTCCGACTGCGTCACACAATGTCCAGTACAGACCAGCCCTCAATGTAAGCTTGCTTGTACTAAATGTTGTTAGGTAGCGCTTTTTTGCCAATATTATTTTTTTTTAACATAACATTTTTTAGAATAACCCTCCTCTGCATTTTTTTTCTTTAAACCAGCTGAGTTTTCAGACAAAAGACCAAAATGTTTTTGATTGCAGTATTCTATTTACATTAAGTCTTCAATTTAATAGATTCCCCTACTTTTTTTCCTGTTCCTCTCATGTATGTTTTGCAACCTGTCTGAGTAAGATCTACAGCCTCCTTCTCTATTCTGTTCTTTTCCTGTAAATCGACCACAGATGGAAACCCCAGCACCATGATAAGTATAGCAGTTTGGGTGGCAGGGGCTGTGAAATAGCAAACACAGTCATCTTTGAGATTTACAAATCACTTAAAAAACACACAGTGTCAGTTTCTGCATGGCCATCTTCACTGTACAAGCCCCCTCTTTCTAAGAAATGGGAAGTAAAATATTTCAGAGTAACAATGACCTTGTCTGCTGCACGCACAGTTTGTTGTGACATGCCTTTTCCCTTTTCCATTATAAATATGACCAATAATATCCACAGAAAGGATGATCAATACATAAAAAATGGAAATCTTCTCTGTTTGAGTGCCCAGAAAGTATCTATTTATCCTCTAAAGCATTATGCCTGAGCGGACTGTTTAATGTTAAATAGCTGTAAGCTGAAATCATGCAGTACATGAGTTGAGCAATTTGACAGCCAAGTTTAAAATGAAATTTCCCAACCGATCTTAGATAATTCCAGTCCTTTGACCTGCCATTCTCTGATTGCAAAAACTTTCAAAAGGGGAGGCAGATCCTTGGCATAGTGTGAACATTACAAAAAAAATAACAAATAAAAAGTTTAAAATGTGGAATCTCATGATGATAGAAAAAAATCTATCAGCAGGATTGCAAACTAGCTTAGCATAACAAACATCCCATTTCACATTGAAGTAAAAGCTTACTTGGATGAGAGCACAGCAGAAACGCAGACCGCTTTTCAGGCACAAAGTGAATAATATCCCCCAAATCTTGAATGTGACACAATATTGGTGCTTTCATGTGGAAAACAGATGTGAGCTTATTTTTAAGCAGATTAGCTGGGACAGTGGTGTGAAGGGAATCCCATCCCTTTCTCTTCTGCTAAACTTGCTTCTTTCTCCCCCAAGCTTTCCTTCAATTCCTAATGTGTTTCCCCCTCATGCATTTATCTTCAGCACGCACACCTCTCTCAAGTCCGCTTTCGCTTCTTCAAATTCTGTATCTCTTTACTTCTCTTTCCAGTCGACCTCCCACCGCCTCTCCTTCCATTTCTCTTCCACTCGAGGTCATGCTCTAATTCTGCATACGAAGACAGGCTCATTATCTCTTGCCAATAACACATGTATCAAAGTAGGCAGCTCTCCTGACACCGTATTCGTCACAGATGGCACACAGGGTCAGCTACACGTGTCTTCAGAACTCTTCAGATCAAAATCTCTAAAACGATTCTGCTTTAAATAAGGAAGTTGGTGTACGAGATCAATCTGAAAAGTGTAAGAAAATAAACCACTGTTACAAAGAAAATTGGCCAATAACCTGTGATAAGACCAAAGTTTGTCTGTTAAGTATGTTAAGACTTTTTACTTAACATGTAAAGTTTTCATTGTAGTTCGTATCATACAGGATATAATTACAACTTAAAACATTAGTCCAATTTTATATTCTTCTTTAAAATAAAGCACAGATCCTTAATAGGAAATACCTCTCTATTCATGTTTACTAATTGTTTATCATGATCACAAGAGACTTTTAAGGAAAAATGTATTGAAAACGTCTCCTGTGATTTCTGAATAAATAATCCAGTAGCCAAATTGCAGCTCAGCCATTAAACAGTCGTTAAATTGCATAAACTAAGTTTATACTGTAATCCTCCAAACAAAGTCGAGGATGCAGATGACATGCAGGAAATGTGTTGCTGGATATGTGTGAATTTGTGCCGATCACTGATGTACACATGTATTACAGTTCAAACATTTATGCAAGCTAAGGTGTAAATATCATCACTTTGGCTGAAGAAGTTGCCCAGCAACAGCAGTGAGATATTTTAAGCCAATACAGGATCAGAAAGTCACTGTCAAAAAGGACTAATAGAATCTTTCAGCCATAAAAGCATATTGACAAAGTGGTGTAAACATTTATTAATTTCCATCCCTTCTGCCAATTTCCATTCTTGCTGCCAGCACAAATCCTTATTTTTGGGTCTTGAGGCAAGTGGACAGCAATTCATAATACTGTTAAGCTACATTAACTCAATTATTTAAAAAAACAAAACAAAAAAAAAAGGAGGCTGGATGCCCAGTTCTTTGTTAGGAAGTCACTGTCTACAAATGTGATAAGATATTTTCTCTTTGAGTTTCTGTCCATCAAAACTGAGCAGTGGTACCTCATCATTACTGTTTTGAGAGGAAAGACTAGACTATCACTGTCAACACATGACACATTTCCTTCCTTGTGACAAGGCCAAGTGTCTTGAAATTATTTGTCTAATTTTTATGATAATCATGTGTGTGGTCTGTGGTTAAATAGGCCTTGTGGAATTGAAGCAGTCAAATTTTCAGTCTGTCAAGAAGCAGTCTTTGACAAGTTTGTCAGCTATCAGCTTGAACATATTTGTCAAAAAATTAAGTTGGCAAGCAGACAGAAATCTATCAGCTGCAGCACACTGTTCAACAACATCTTAAAATTAGATTTGATTGTCTGAATAAACTCTTGAAGTCGCCACCAGAGTATAAAGCACATTCTGATAAGATGTACCTACAAGCATGAAAAAAGGTATATCCTCCGGCTAAAAAAAAATGCAAATACAAAATTAATGTCTTGTTACAAAAATATTATTCTTTAAAGTTTATATATTACAAACCCATTCCACAGCATTGATTTTCTCTCTCTGAGTTCTTTGGAACAACCTCACTGTTAATCTACATTAAAGGGAGAAAAAAAAAAGCTGTCTTTAAAATCACAGCCACTAGAAGACAATGTCTTTTGATGACATTTGCAATTCTAAATGTGTTAGAGAAATTACAAGAAATGACTGCTTCTGTTTTTTTTTTCTTGCTGTAACCTCAGACCAATTTTTCACTAATTTCACTCAATCATCAGACAGCCAGCCAACTACATAAACAGTCTTTCACACACTTATAGCACACTGTTATTAGAGATATTTAGGCCGGGCACGGTGCCAGAGTTGCTAAGCTGGAGATGGCTCTTGCCCGTCTAGGGACACTGACTACCCAGTCAGATGGACGGGGACAAATAGGGAGGGAGAAGTGAAGTGGAGAAACTGCAGTTAGACAATTATTGTGAGTGGAACACTGAAAGAATTTACAGGTCAACACTTTAAATGCCAGAGGCTGACACAGCTATTAATGTGACACAGCTATTAATGTGACAAAAATTTGTGCCATATGCATACAAACCACAGCCATTTTCCACCTCAAGTATTTTGTGTAACATAGAGAGAATATCCAATGAGTTAAAGCCTCTGAAAATACCACAATGGCATATTACTAAGCTTTAAACACAACTTAGTCTAGACCTCTTTTCTCTATAGATGTGAAGCGTCCCATGTAGCCCAGCTATATTACAATTGACACCTCACTAAAGAGATTCAGAAACCATAAACTATGTAAACTTAAAAGGGGTCCACATGTTTCTTGCCCAATGTCAGGATGGAGTTTAAACCAAGGAAGAGGGAACACCTCCAGTTGATTTACACTTTCCCACATTTTGACAAGTTTATTCCATTCAGTTCTCAAATGCTGAGTGATAGAGGCCATTGAACCTTGGTTTTGGGGCTGAACTGATGGCATGCAGTGCCACACAAGGAACAGGAGCAAGATAGAAAAGTAAAAATGTACATGATGGGCTTGCAGCATTGCATTTTTTTTTAAATCCTTGATTCTTGACATAATGTCTAACATAAAAAGAAATTATATTCAGTAACATATGTTATGCTTGAAAAAAACTGAACTCTGATTTGATCCCTACATGAATTGTTTTATTCAGTCACATGGTGATTACTTGAGTTTAAATGTATTCCCTGGAAATTAAAGCATGAATGCAACTTCCCCACTTACTTATGTAATTTTCTTTTCTTGAGCCCCAGGGACTTTTTTCTATTACTCTCTTGAATGGGCACAGAAAAAAAAAAAAAAAAAAGCCAGACCAAAATAAAAGATTACGGAATACTGTCGAGTAAAATCCCCTTAAAACTGCACTCTTTCCTGTCTTGCTGCCATCCAACAGTTATTTTAGCCCCTCGGGACTGCTCAGACTACAATGCATTGGAGGTGAGGAAAAACGGTGTGTATCGCGTGACCCCTGATCCCCGCAATGGGACATTCGAAGTTTTCTGTGACATGGAGTCCTTCGGAGGTGGCTGGACTGTGATACAGCAACGTGTTGATGGGTCTGTCAGCTTCAACCGTACCTGGGACGAGTATAAAAAAGGCTTTGGGAACCTCAGGTATGTTTTTTAAAGCTTTACACTCAAACTTAAGTAGAAAAAGGTGGAGCTCAGTTAAGTTAATAAAGAGAGGTTACATCATAGACCTCTGGCAAGCTGAATACAGTGATGCAGATAATGTTGGGCAATTAAAACCTCTCTTAGGTTTAAGAAATAACCTCATTTAGATTATCACTGTTAGCTTTGCATGGATACTTCAAGCAGTCAATGAAAATCTACACATAACTGTAGTGATTTGAAAGAGGAGGGAGGCTCAGATGACACAACTGAGATGTATTATGGGTTTTGTAGAATCCAACATTTTATGAAGCTCAACTCCAAAATTTTATTGAAGTGCAGAATTAAACCATCAGGGTGCCCTATTAATAGTGAAACACAGGAAATAAATAAACGTAAAGATTTCAACAAAACATGATTTGAATCAAAACAAAGTGAGGGCTCTGTTGGGGTTAGATTGTTTTTATATCTGCATAAGGGCAAACAACATTAATGCTGGAAAAAGCAATTATTCTCTAAACTGTAAGGGGTGCTAATGTTTTGAAAGAAAGTTTAGGTTGACAATTATTTCTGCAGAACTGCACTGAATTTGATAAAAATATTGCAGTTGCAGAGGCTCATGCTGCAGTCTGCTGCTCAACTTAGCTCCCCTTGTTTTTAAATTTTTTTTTATCATTTTTTTTTAGCATTGGCTCACAAGACTCATTAACTCTTAAAAAAAATAAAACAAAATAAATAAATAAATACAAAGTAGCCTTTACAGACAACCTACAAATAAAAGAAAAACTTATGAGGGAGTTGCAGCTAAAAACAAAAATAATCATAACACCACCTGCACTCTAAAAGTTTTTTTCTCATAAACAGCTAAATGTTTAGGTTAAGCTTGACTGATACAAGCTTTCAAAAATAATTTGCTACCAGCACTTTCAACCCCTTATCACACCTTGAAAGTGCCCAGTCTGCTTTAGGACCTATAATAACTATGCACACCTGTTCTCAATAACAGATTGTTCACCACCTGTTCCCTCTAACACTGACTGATTAGCACACAGAAAGCTGGGTAAATATTCCAACCAGTTATTAAAAATGTCTGTTGATGTTGCAACAATAACTGAGGGCTTCTTTTATAGCTACATTAAAATTTAAGCTCATTATCTTTAATCTCTTGTCTTTTTCTGTTTCTATTTTCCTTTGTGAGAAACAACAATGGAAACTTCTTGAAAGACATACCTGCAGCTCTAGCATTCCCTCCCACTAAAACAATAATGCCTTCTCGCATCTATTTTCAATGTCACACTTCCCTCCCCTTGCACCTCATTTCTTTTCCTCCCACGTATGCGGATAAGTACATTTTGTTTGAATAATTGTATCCACTTTCAAACCAACTGTGCCATTATGTCAGCTCATTATGCTTTGTTTTGTCCCCCCTTGTTGATCTACCTTCTGTCCTGCAGAGGTGAATTTTGGCTGGGCAATGACCACATCCACTTGCTGACAAAAGCCAAAGATTTGATTCTCCGTGTAGATCTGGAGGACTTTGAGGGTGTCCGGGAATATGCAAAGTACGACGAGTTCTATGTGGCTAACGAATACTTGCGCTACCGCCTGTCAGTCAGTGGATACAGGTACAGTATTAGTTTGCATGTATGCTCCCGACACAATTCAAATCTGAACAAATCTGATGTATCGATGTCTCATTGTAGTGGGACAGCTGGAAATGCCATGAGTTTCAATAAGCACTTCAACCATGACCAGAAGTTCTTCTCCACTCCTGACCGTGACAATGACATGTACCCCTCCGGAAACTGTGGTGCCTACTATAGCTCTGGCTGGTGGTTTGATGCCTGTATGTCTGCCAACCTCAATGGAAAGTACTACCACAAGAGGTACAAGGGAGTCCGGAATGGAATCTTCTGGGGAACGTGGCACAACATGACGACAGAGTACTACCCTACCAACTACAGGCAGGCTTTTAAAACTGTCAAGATGATGATACGGCCCAAAAACTATGCTCCTTAAGACAGGTCAATATCTTGAGTATGGTGAGGCATGTAAGAGAAAAATGCAATGAAAATGGAAGAAACAGTACATAAAGTCGCATACATTCTCCTGTAGTCATGCATTTGCACACATGCATACGTGTACACCAAAAAAGAACATAAGACCTGTAGACCAGGGGTGTCCAAAGTAGGCACTTAAGGGCCACTGTCCTGCAGAATTGAAAGTTTCTTGCAGCAGCACACCTGAATCGGATTAATGGGTCAACATGCTTGGACAGAACTTGATTACAAGCTGTTGAGGACAGCCATTTAAATCAGGATCTTTTGGAGCAGGGAAACATTTAAAACCTGCAGGACAGTGCTCCTCAAGAACTGGAGCAGGACACCCCTGCTGCAGAAAATTTGAATGCAGTACGAACAATAATAATTTTAAAAAACATTACTGTGCTATTACTGTTTCCACCCCCGTGAGTGTGGCCTTCAAAATAGTGCCAATAAAAGAGAATGACCTGTGAGCGATGATGTGTATATATATATATATATATATATATATATATATATATATAAACCACACAGTGTGTAAAGGCCAGCATCCTACAGGGGCCATTATATTACATGGAAGGTTAGAATGAGTGATCTTTCACTGGTCTCTGACATTTCTCCTATTTCTGTCCAGTTCCCTCCTGCTATAAACCCTGCTGCGACACAGCAGAGCACATACTAGTAGTAAAAACTAATGAGCTATCATTTTCTCTGCTGTAAATGATCTAATAATTAACAGGAACCACTCAAGTGAGGCATATGAAAAGCTGATGATACAGTTTTATGTGTGAAATTCCTTGTGAAAGACTTCCTGCTGGTGTCAAACCAGTTTACAATTCTTTAGGGAAGTTTTGCACAAGTTAAAGTTCCTATGCCACTTGTTTAATTACACTGGGACAGTTTGCTAATGTATCATTATCCTAAACAATACAAAACATCCCCGGAAAAAATGCAGCCTTATAGATTTCCCTTGAGTGCTACCCACACATATTCTATATTACTGATGCTCTGGTAAATTGCTCCAGACAGCAGCCACAGAGTACAACATTAAGCAGTTCCAATTGTTTTTTAACACTATCTCTAGGTGCACTAAACTATTGGACACTTCTTTATGCCATACATCAGTTTGCATCTTTAAAATTCCCCTCAACTCACCATGTGTACAATACTGCAATCTAATGTTAAGAAACTGTATTGCACCATATAATCCATTTTATACACTGTGAATGGAAAAGATAAATGAGGGATATGTTTTACTTTAGGAATGTGTACAGTATTTATTTTCTTTGTGAGGTATGATAACTTTTCTATTATACACTCTGTAGATCATTCAGTACAAAGTCTAATGAATGTTGATAATTGAGCATTGATAAAGACTGTGCATAATTGTGACCATTCTTCGTAAATATACATATATTTGTAGCTTTGTTTGTGTGTACCATATTAATCTTTTTCTAATATTCATTTTCATCTGTCATTTAAAATATGCACTTTTTTTTTATTAAAAAATAAAGTTTAAAGTACATGGCTGTGTTTATTGTAGTGTTTGGCTACTTACATTCATAAAAATGTCTGCTCATCTTTAAAACATCTTCTGCCTTAAG
This sequence comes from Rhadinocentrus ornatus, assembly GCA_037177495.1. Classification (NCBI taxonomy): domain Eukaryota; kingdom Metazoa; phylum Chordata; class Actinopteri; order Atheriniformes; family Melanotaeniidae; genus Rhadinocentrus; species Rhadinocentrus ornatus. The sequence continues at coordinate 16,262,075 of JBAMHW010000026.1, read as the reverse complement.
TTTGAAGAACATATACGGCATTAAGAAATTTAAGGCTGCAGTGTTGTATGCACTTAACAGATGGGATGATGAAAAGCTGCATCAATAAAGCAATTGAACAAATGACTACACTGACATAAACATTAAAAGAATATAAATGGCAGTACTTTGGGACCATGACTTCAGTGTCTCTTTTCTGTTTCTCATGTTCAAGTTAATGATAAAAAAAAAGTACATGCTCATCTGCAAAATGAGTTCAGATTTTAAATAAATAAAAAAAAAACAGTAGAATTTTTTTAGTACACATTAGAAGACACAGAGCATTTCACAGTACCAAATTCTAAACATCTTTTGGAAACAAAATGTATAAGGTGCTCCCACTATATTGCTTAATTTTTTGGAAACATTCCTTGTATGTTTTAAGTAAATGATCTATAAGGACTATCAGCTACTATGCTATGTTTCAGGGTGCCACTCTGTGTTAGGAAAAAACATAAAAACTATTTTATTCCACACTGTATTGCATCACTTAACGAGTGCCATTTAATTGTTTTTTTGTTGCAAGCTCTCGATGGAGTTAACAATTATTCACTTTAAAGTGTTTTTATTGTTTTTGTGTTGATGATGATCTACTGTATGGTTTCGGCGTCAGTTTTTAATCTAATGTCTGTAATGATTGTTGATACAGTACTGCAATGTAATTTTCCAACAAATAGACAATAAAGTCAAATCTTGTGTTATCTTAACTGAGTTACAGTCAATTTAATTGTTTTTTTATCTTTTATATTACGACCCATTGATGACTTTCATGAAATATATGATCAAGTAATGATGGTCACGGGTCTTACCTCATCTAAATACACAAAAGCAGAACAAGTAGCGATGTCACCATTGACAGAGGGCTGACTTTCTGTTAGTAAAGCATTGGGTGATGGAGCCACCAAAGGATGAAGGGCTTCCTGTTGTTCTTCTCTGCTGGGATAAATGTCATCTTGTTGCTCCTCAGACAGATTCACTAATGCAAAATACACAAAATATACTCAAACTCAATAAGAAACAGGATGTTGGGGGTGAAAAACTGTTTATTAAAAATCATAAAAATATGAGGGAAAAAGACTAAATAAATTACATGTATACTGTCTGTAAACTGTCATTTTTCCAGGTTTGTCACTCCAAATTGTACCTAAAATTTCCAAATTTATAGCTCACAATGAAGAACTCCATTGTTCTTCCATTGTTGTTAAAAATGTATAATTAGGGTCCGAGCCATACGAAGTATGGAAAGGACCCTATTGTTATAATTATAATTACAATTATACATTTATTAATTATAATTATAATATCATGAACATGAAAGAAACAACGGTTTTATTTTACTGGATTGGTGTTGGAGATTTTTCACTGGTGGAAATACACACATATTTATAAAATCAATATATTTCTAAAATTGTGTAATCGATTAAAAATTCATTAAACTTAAAAGGCAGCAGGAAAAACACACACTTTATATAAACAGATGCATTAAAGATATATTACCTTTCCTTGGTATTGTAATAAGAAAACTCATGGGTTTCGACGTGTATGGTCATCGTCTTAACACGAACTGTAGTTCAATTAGCCTACAGATAAGCTAGTGACTTATCTATTTTTTTTTAACTATATGTTTGTGTCGGTGTTTACTACTTACTTTTGAACATTCATTCGTTATCGTGTTGTCTTGGTAACAGTTTTCCGATAAAGCTGCGGCTGTATATACGACTTTAAAAAGTTTGGAAAGCTATTTCAGCCAAACCAAATCACAGATTTCACTCCAGCTGAACGTCGTCAGTGTGTTGTGGTTACCATAACAACGACGTCCACTTCCTGTATAATGAGGCACGTTGAATAGGGTAAACATTTTTAATTCGTTCGAATTTTCTACGATTTTACCACCGCTGATCAGCTGAATAATAATAATTTTAAAAAAAGGATGGAAGATTTCAATTTGGAATCATTTAAAAGACAGAAACAACTAAAACTGAAGTTCTAATTTGATTTTGCTGAGAAACTTGACATGCAATAATGATAAAATCTTGATATACACACACAAATATAAATATTGACGTCATACTCTCTTTTGTTGTTGACATGTCCTCTCTGACGGTTTTGTGGATATCCTTTTTTATTACCCCTTAATAAAATAAATTAATAAATAAATACTACAAACAGCATTGAAAAACGTTTTAAGAATCACAACCATCTCTGAAATCTATGGAGTCCCCCCGCCCCTTTTACCTCATTGTTACATATAAGTGTTCCGAGAATCAGTCAATTGATTCATATGTAGGTTTTATTCAATTTAGTCATTCTTTAGTTATCTTCCTCTATAATTTAATTTAATAAATTATGCAACTGAATTGTCAAATACACCTAATAATATGAATATACAAAACAGAGAGGTAGAACCAATCGTGAAAAAATCAAGTAAATAAATTTAATTCAAGTAAATTTGCAGGAGAAACATAAATCATTGGTAATGATAACAACAACAATAATAATAATAATAATAATAATAATAATAATAATAATAATAATAATAATAATAATAATAATAAT
>JBAMHW010000026.1:16239341-16254078 GCA_037177495.1 Rhadinocentrus ornatus | reverse complement strand
TTCGCCTGAAACACTGCTGGGATAGGCTCCAGCTCACCCCACGACCCCTAATAGGAACAAGCGGTACAGATACTGACGGACTGTTCTAAAAATGTTTTAAATAAACTAAATATACTCTTCTCAAGTTGCTCATGAAAGTAGTTTGACTTTTTACCAATTCAAACAAAATATATAAGAACTCTCTCATAGAGGATTCAAATGTTTATACTGGGACCCTGAACTGGACTAAGTGGTATAGAAAATGAGTGAATGAATGTTTGTAATAAAACCTTAAAAACATTAACTATTGTTATTAGTATTATTTAGCTATTATCACTATTTTGCACATACAAACAACAGTAATACAATCTGTGACAAATGATAATAAAGCGTTTATTACTGACAAGATTAATGTGAGGGAAAGCAAAATTGGATTTTGACATTGTAAATGGTGAGGTTGCAATGAGTTTTCTAAACTCCTACGATTTATGGGATGTTCCAGTTAATGTTTCTCAATGGGAGCTCAGAAATTCTCAAAAAACCTAAATTCAAATTCAAATGGAACACATCACTACGTACTTTACACTACTTAAGAAACTAAATTTTTCATCATGTCATAGACTTCATTACTGGTCAAAAAGCAGTAGCCATGCAACTCAAATATTACTTTTACAGCTCTGTGGACTCCTTCAGCGTGGTTTCAGAGACCACCACAGACTCCTCATTAAAATCATCAACAATCTCCTCTCTGGTCACATCAGTTTACTCATCTTCCTTACAGCTGCCACTGACACCATCTCTCACACCATCCTTCTTGACAATCAGTCCTACAATCTAAGCATCACCAAATCACTGGTGTTGCAGAGACTGATACTGCTGGTCCAGACAGGGTGGCCCAAGAATAAGTGGGACATTGATCTGGATATTCAACACTACTTCGATTGCATTCTGTACAGGGGAGATGACCTAACCCGCCATATACATTTCACATATCACCAAGTCAAGGGATGTCTCAGGAGAGCACGTGAGTGTGTATACTGGCAGGGCATGAATAAACGGATTAGGACTTTTGTTTTCAAATGTAACATTTGCTGATCAGTCGACACGAAACAGCAGAAAGAGACACTGCAACCACATGAGATCGCAAATATACCTTGGTCTAAAGTTGGTTCACATCTATTTGTTTACCTGGGTAAAGACTACTTGATCACAGTGGACTATTATTCAAACTTTTGGGAAGTGGACAAATTACTGGCCACCACGAGCAACACAGTGATACACAAGTTGAAAGTATACATATATACATATATGTACATGGTGATACACAAGTTGAATTCACATTTTGCCCGACAGGGAATTCCAAATGTGTTCATCTCAGACAATGGACCACAATATTCATCCCGAGAGTTCAGAACATTCAGCCAACAGTGGGAATTTGAACATCGGACTTCGTCACCCGGATACCCACAGAGTAATGGGAAAGCTGAGTCTGCTGTTAAGATGGCAAAAAAGCTGATGCAAAAGGCCTCTGCTGCAGGTCAGGACCCATACTTGGCTATACTGGACCACAGGAACACTCCTAGCCAAGGCCTGGGTACCAGTCCAGCCCAAAGACTTTTGAGCAGGAAAACAAGGACTCTTCTGCCCATGAGGGAGTCACTATTGGAGCCCAAAGTCACAATCAATCTTCAAGGACTAAGAAACAACAGAAAACGACAGGAGAAATATGATAATTGCACAGCCAAGGATTTGGAGTGCCTCAAGGAGGGAGACAGTGTGCAAGTTCAGCCCTTTGGCCAAAACAAAAGATCTGGAAAGCTGCAAAAGTGATCAGACCAGTAAGCCCGAGATCATATGAGGTTGAGCTGGTGTCAGGTGGAGTTTTGCGGAGAAACCGACATCATCTCAGACACCACCGCAGCCAGCCTGCCCCTTCGACAACAGCACAGACTGTGGTGACAGACGATCCACGTGGGGATACCAACATTACTACCAGGTCTGGCCGTCAGGTTAAAACACCAACATATCTGAAGGACTAGTGAAAATGAGGTGATCACTAGAGTGTTTGTTTACTAAGTACTTGCAGTATTGCAGTTGCACTGTGAGATCTTAAAATAAAAAAAAATAAAGTGAACAAAGTGTAAGAAGACCAGAAACTGTATTGTTAGAATAACAAAAGAAAAGACAATGCATTAAAGTTAGAGTTTGATATAAATGTATTATTTTATTTTTATACATACAGTACAGAAATGTTAAAGTACACTGATTCAAAATGAAAAAAAGGACAAAAAAACATGAGAAAGCATGTGACAAGAGGAATGTTAATGTTACATGTTTCTAGTGGGACGTGTTAGAGTGTGACACCGGAGAGTGAGAGAGCTATGGAATGGCTGATGTTAGTAAGTGCTGCAGAGCAATAAAGTTCCAATGAATAAACACCAGCATCCTTCATTCTGTCAGAGCAGCCGCAACTGAGAAGAAACAGAATGAAACAGTGTGTAGTTGGCAGGGTAGATCTCAGCCGGAGACTCATAAGCAGCTGTGCTGGAGATCTGAAGCTATTGACTGGAGTGTTTCTGTACTCCAACATGCTCAGATAAAAGTCTTTGTTGTCATCCTTTGTTTTGTTGATGAGTGTTTAAGCTTTATGCACGTACTTCTCAGCAAGTCCATTGCTTTGTGGATAATGTGGGCTTGTGGTAGTTGTGCGCAAATCCCCATACTGTACATACATACAAATGTAGCAAACTCTCCTGATGCATATTGTGGACCATTATCTGAAATGAGTCTCAGGGATACCATGACTGGCAAAATGTGTCTTAAGTTTCTGAATGATAGCATTGGATGTTGTGCTGCTCATATTATCAAGTTTAGTATCTGCTTTAATAATCAACAGTAACCATGTAGTTTTCATTATTCAAGGTGAATAAATCAGATGCAACAACTTGCCATGGTCTCTCTGGAATCTTGTAGCTGATCATCGGTTCTTTTGTATTGGACGATTCAAGACGTTGCACATTTTTTCATGACGTCCTCAATTTCTTTGTTCATTGTAGCCCAAATAGTATGTCACGTGCCCTCTGTTTACATTTCTCCATGTCCATGTGCCCTGCATGGATACGTGACCACATTTCTGCACGCAATGATGCTGGAATGATTATTGTTTCACCTTTGAACACAATGCTGTTCATCAATGATAATCTCTGTTGTTCCAGAACTCAGTTGTGATTTGGGGGCATTTCTTTTTCTCCTCAGGCCATTTTATGACAGCATGTTGCATGTCAGCAACAGATATATCCTTTCCAGGTTTATGTGTAATGGTAAAACTGTATCTTTGGAAATGTAGTATCATCCTTCGAAGTCTGGGAGGCGCTGCTGCGAGTGGTATTTGCCCCTAACCCATACTTTAATGCATCCACTTGGAGTTTTAGCTGTTTTGCAGGATCAAAGCATGTTAACACAGGTCCTGGCTTCTGTGTAATCAGTGCTTTCATTTTCCTGAAAGCTTGTTCGTGCTGAGCATCCCATACAAACTCACTGGATTCTTTCAGAATTTGACGTACAGGAGCTTTTATATTAGAAAGACAGGGCGCAAACTTGAACAAATAGTTAACCATTCCCAAAATGGTCTTGAGCTCACGTTTGTCTTTAGGGGCTTCCATCTCTTTGATTGCTTTTATGTTGTCGGGATCTGGTTTGATGCCATCAGCTGTGAGGCAATGTCCAAAGTAGCTGACTTTAGTGACACAGATGATGCTATTTTTTGGATTTAGTTTGACATCTCTCTCTCTGAAGAGTTGGCATAAAGGTTCTTGTCATGTTCAGCTTTTGTTCCGCCATTGATCAATATGTCATCAATGATGGCTGTGAAACCTTCAAGTCCCTCATAAGTTTCATTGATCTTTTGTGGAATTTCATCCTGTGCTGATATCAGGCCAAAACGTAATCTGAGAAACTTGTAGCATCTGAATATTGTGTTGAATGTTGTGAGCTTGGATGTTTTTTCAGTCAATTTAATAGCCCAATTGCCAGACCTGGCATCCATGACGGAAAAATATCTTGCTCCTGCAAGCTTAGCCGTAATGTTATCAAGAGTTGGCAGAGGATAATATGGATGTTTTATTGCCTTATTCAGGTCTCTGGGGTCAAGGCATACTCTCAGTTTACCAGTTCGAGGTTTTTCTTGCAGCGTCCATGGACCCATTCTCTAGGTTTGGTCACTTTGACAATGATAGGCTGCTCCTCTATGTAGTTCCTCTTTCCCGTGACTAAGAAGCGCATGTGGGACTTGTCTTGGCGGGTGCACTACGAGGTTAGCACTTGGATCAAGGTAGATTGTGCATTCACCAGGGAACAGCCCTACTCCGGTAATAAACATCTGCAAACTCATCCATTATGTTTCTCTCTGGTGTTTGGGACACAGACATGACAAGCTGAATCAGACCAAAGTCAAGGCAGACTTTTAGGCTTAAAACAGGGGGTGCTCTTGTGTGAACAATGTACACTTTCAGCCTTCATGATTTGTTTTTATATTTGCAGCTCAGGGTGCATTTGCCCTTCACAGACAGGCGTTATCCTCGATAGCCATGGAGTGGGTGTGTGACTGGTTTTAGTAATTGCAGCCTTCCTAGAGTGTTAAATATGTGTGTGGGAATCACATTAGCAGAAGAGCTGGTGTCCAGCTTAACAGTGATTATCTTTTGGATGGGGCCAATGTGTAGATCTGCAATGGCCTGTGTTTTTGTGTCGTTGCGTTCAGTGCAAATAATGGCATCAATGAACAGGTCGTTACTCTCAGCGCTGCTCTCTGATTTGTTTTCACTGACTGTATGAACACTTTTCTTTTGCTTGGAGAAACATACCTTTGAGAAGATCCATTGTCCACATGATTTGCACTGTTTACCCTTAGCTGGACATCTTTGATCATTCCTGTGTTCTCTGTTTCCACAATGGCCAAACTCTCTGCTGTTTGTTTCATGAGGTTTGTCAGTGGTATGGTTTCTCTTTTTGGACCATATGACGGATTCTTTGATACATGTCGGCCAACTGCATGCATAGTATCCTTGAGATGATTACTTGTGCTGCTTGATATAGTTTTCATTTGAGCTTTGGCTATTTCATGTGATTGAGCTGTCATGCCTGCTCCTTCCTCTAAGGTGCGCTGCATCCTCCAGAGGGCAGAGAAGGGGGTGAACGGCTCCTCCGTTTACAGCAGGGAGCCTGCTCGGTTGCAGAGTATGCTTTAGATTTCCGGACGGTGGCAGCTGCGAGCGGGTGGAACGAGCTGGCTCTGATCTCTGCCTTCCGCCAGGGGCTCAAGGCTGAGATAAGGACTGAGTTGGCCTGTCGAGACGACACCCTTTCTCTGGATGCACTGATCTCTCTGGCGATCTGCCTGTCCAGTGGGGTGGGGAGTCCCCTCCAGCCTAATTGCTCCCATATCTCCAGGGCTAGGGTGGCCTGCCGACTCACCCCCAGGTGAGTATTACACCTGGTCTCCCCTGCGCTGGCTCATCGGCTTCGCCTGCCCCTCCGCCTGCTTCCTGCACCCATAGCGGTCCATGCCATTTACGGAAGACCTATCAGCGGGGGCTTGATCACCCACTTCGTTGGTCCAATCGAACTGAGGGTGGGGAATCATTGGGAACGACTCTCATTTTTTTGTGCTTCAATCCCGCCATCGCCTGGTTCTTGGATTACCCTGGCTCATGGAGAATGGCCTGCCATTCATTGGAAAGACAGAAATGCGAGGTTCCCCTCCTCATCACCAGGCACCTCTCCCTCTGCTCTGCGATGTGCCTCCACCTCGGTTGAGAGCCCCTCCACAGTGGTAGATCCCTCCATTCCGGGGGTCTATCAGGACCTGGCAGCGGTGTTCAGCAAGGCCCGAACCACGCACCTGCCACCTCACCGGTCTTGGGATTGCGCCATAGACCTACTGCCTGGAATCACGCCCCCTCAGAGTCAGATCTATCCTCTCACACAGGCAGAACATCGGGCTATGGAGGCTTATGTCGAGGAGGCCCTCAAACACAGGTTCATCCGCCTGTCCTCCTCGCCTGCGGCAGCAGGCTTCTCCTTCATTAACTAGAAGGACGGCGACTTCGGCTGTGTATTGACTATCAGGGGCTTAATGAGATCACAGTTAAGTACCGCTATCCTCTGCCTCTGGTACCTAACGCTCTGGACCAGCTTCGGGGTGCCACCATCTTTACTAAGTTGGACCTCCGCAGTGCTTACAACCTGGTGTGCATCAGAGAAGGAGACAAGTGGAAGACCGCCTTCAGAACCCATGCTGGCCATTTTGAGTACTCTGTAGTGCCCTATGGATTGGCCAATGCTCCCTTGGTGTTCCAGAGCATGATCATTGACATATTGCGGGACATGCTGGGTAAATATGTTATCGCATACATTGAAGATATCTTTATCTACTTCAAAACTAGGTCCCAGCAGAACGCAATTATGATGTAGGGGATCGCGAACTGCTTGCTGTGAAACTGGCTTTAGAGGAGTGGAGGCACTGGCTCGAGGGAGCACTTCACCCATTTCAACTCCTCACGGATCACCGTAATCTGGAATATCTTTGCACTACCAAACGATTAAATCCACGTCAGGCAAGGTGGGCACTGTTCTTTTCCCGCTTCAACTTCTCCATCTCCTACAGACCTGGAAGCCGCAATACGAAGGCAGATGCGTTGTCATGCAGAGATGGTCAGAGTACGGAGGCCTACGCCCATCCTGCTAGCCTCAATCTTCTTTAACCCCATCATCTGGGACCTGGATGCTGACATCGACCGGGATTTGAGGGGGACTGCTGCTCCTCCAGTATGTCCGTCCCACAGGAAGTTCGTCTCCGGGATAGAGTGATCAGGTGGGCACACACGGCAACATCCACAGGGCACCCCGGAGCAAAACGTACAACAGACCTGCTCACCCGGAAATACTGGTGGCCCCGCATGGCTGAGGAGGTCCTTCATTACGTTTGCTCCTGTTCTCTGTGTGCCACCACCAAATCTCCTTGTCAGCTGCCAGCAAGTAAAACTTATGCTGCTGCCGGTCCCACATAGCCGTGGATTTCCTGACCGACCTGCCAGTCTCTGAGGGTTTTACGGTTATTCTGGTGGTAGTGGACCGCTTCTCAAAGTTTTGTAAGTTCATCCTTTTTACTAAACTTCCCACTGCTCTCCAGGTCGCTGAAGCCTTGTTTGGCCAGGTCTTTGGCCAGGAACTTTGGTTTGCGGAGGACATCGTATCGGACCGGGGCCCGCAGTTCGTCTCCCGTGTTTGGAAGGCCTTTTTCCGCTGTCTTGGGGTTGCGGTGAGTCTGACTTCCGGATACCACCCCGAGTCCAATGAACAGGCTGAGAGGACCAACCAGGAGCTCGGGAGGATGCTGCGGTCCCACTGCTCCCGGAACCAACATGACTGGTCCCGATTCCTGCCCTGGGCGGAGTATATCCAAAGGCAGGAATCGGTAGATGAGTGGTTTCGCCGGGCTGAACGGGTCTGGGAGGCCACGCGTGTCCAACTGCGTCGAACGATGTGTCACCAGAAGATCCAAGCAGACCGTCGTCGCTCTTAGGCCCCCACCTTTCAACCTGGTGATCGAGCCTGGCTGTCCACCAGGTACCTTCGCCTCCGTCTTCCCTGTAGGAAATTGAGCCCGCATTTCATTGGGCCCTTCAAGGTCCTACGGAGAGTCAACAAGGTGACGTACACTCTTTAACTGCCTTCTCACTTTCGCATCTCACACTCGTTTTATGTTTCCCTCCTCAGGGCGGTGATCAGGGGTCCCCTTGCTGATGCAGTGCCTCCTGACGAACCCCCGCCGGCTCTGGAGGTTGAAGGTTCAGTGGCTTATTCTGTCCGATCCCTTCTGGATTCTCGACGGCGTTGGGGCCGCCTCGAGTATCTAGTGGACTAGGAGGGTTATGGTCCCGACTGTCATGCCTGCTCCTTCCTCTCATCTTGGATCACACCTGTTCTCTATCATCATCAGCCTCAGTTACTGCACCTGGTCATCTCCCTACTTATACTCCCTGCACAGACTGCTACATTGTGTTATATTATTTGACTCTTCTTGACCCACACCGGTCATTTTGGTTGTAGCAGCTCCAGTAAAGAATCTCCAATCTTACCTGCATTTGTGTCCGGCTCCTCTTTTGCTCAGCCTGACTTGAACAATGTCTATAGCTTAATCCAGCGTTTACTCAGATCCGATGCTAAGTAGCTTCTCCCTCACGCAAGGCGAATGTATTCCAAAAATTATGCGGTCACGGACCATCTGGTCATTGTTAGCATAAGCACAATCTTTAACAAGGAGTCTTAAATCTGTCATAAACTGCTCAAACGGTTCATTTGCTGCTTGAACTTTTTCATGAAACTTTTAGTGAGCAAAGATGATAGCTTTCGGTATGACAAAGGCCTCATACTTGTCGAAGTAAGTTTTCTGTTGTTTTCCTTCATCTTTGGTTAGTGACCATGTATCATAGATGTCTATCTTTTTCTCCAGCCCAAAGAAGAAGAGAGCTGCACTTTTCCTCTTCGATCTTTCTTTTAAGAGGACCCGAGAACATCAAATCCACATGCAGCTTGAATTTGCGCCATGCTTCTGGAAGATTAGTAGCATCCTAGCACATATTTTGCGGCGAAACTCAGATTAAATCCATTCTGCAGTCCCCACATGACGATAGTTTGTTCGTCTTCCGATATCTTGCCTTTTACTCTGACACCATGTCTTGTTCTGGTCTTACTTGTCCACGTGCATGGATAGATAGGCTGAAACGGACGTGCTAAGTCAGCTCATTTTATTTTTTGGTCATTAGCAGTCATCTTACACAATAAGCAGGCTTCTTAAACATCAATATCCCATAAGGCCTTGCGTTGAACACACAACACTTGCAATGCAGAATATTACACACACCACTTCATTAAAAAAAATAAAAAATTATCCACACCTAACCGCGTAAGTGAGTTGTTAAGTTTAGGCAGTGGCATGATCTACAAATCCTATTCAATTAGAATAATCTTCTGTCTCTGTCACTTCCACAAAACATGAAAAACAGCTTCTTTGATTAAGAAAATGCCTCAGAAATGGAATGGTTAGGTGGTGGAAAATAATCACCCTTAATGGCTTCCTTAATGCCTGCAGTCCTCTACGTGGAACAGTATTTGAACTTGTAAGAACAAACAAGCAAAAAGCGCCTAGGCGATTGACAACACCAGCAGTTTTGAGGACATCCATGCTGTTTTTAAGTGTAAACACAGGTCTTACAGGTGATGTCAAAACATTTTCACAGACAGTGATGTTTCACCTAAAAAACCCTGACTGTTTATGTCCCCTTGCAGACACATACACGAGTTTTCACAAATCTTCACTTTGGACGATTTTGAAAAATTGATTTTTAATAAATAAATCTGCTCTTCCTTGTGGATGACAGGCCAAATTGTAGAAAAATATCTTTGTTTTGTGAGATAACCTGCTATGTGTGAACAAAGCCTTAGTCAAAGGTGAAGATGTGCCACAAGGTTCTTTTGTTGGGCCTCTTCTCTTTATTATCTACATGCTACCCTAGACAGACTGTTCTTCAAAGTAATGGCCACATATCACCCTTACCCTTATCCATCTCAACTCACTCCCAATCAAGTGCCATATTCAATTTAAGTTCCTCCTTCTCATTAAAGTGACACCACCACCACTACAGAAACTTTAGTCTTCAGACAGCAGATTATGGACGTTTTGGTTAGCTTTCAGCACATCAGTCCATACACTCTGGAATTCAAAACACGCCAACCTCTGACTTGCCCCATTTCAGGACCCTTTCAAAAACTCCTCAAATATGTCATCTCCTCACCTCTGCTTACAAAATCAAATCACATAACTCTTTGGACTTTGTCTATGTTTATGTCTTGTCTGTCTGTTTTTGTGTAACCTATCCATATAAAATGGCCTTGGGTATTTAGAAAGCTGTTATATAAATCAAAATTGTAATAATTTTTTATACTTTGCCACGTCTTCACACATAAAAAAAAAGATGTAGCAGGACCTATCCTTTAACTCACATATAAAACATATTTTTTTCCCATGTAATATTGCTATAATGAAAGACACCCTGTCACAAAGTGATGCAGAAAATTTGTCCACGGTTAAAGATTTGACCATCGTGGTTCCCTATTCTTAGTATGTCCCAAATGTTCTGATAGCCTCCAGCTAATAAAAAATGCTGCAACAAGGGTTCTGATAAGAACCAGTCGGAAATATGATATTTTCAAAATTAAGCTTCTGTTTCTTGGCACCCTATTAAAATATAATTTGAAATTCTTGTCAAATCTTACAAGAATCTTACAAGATTTGACTGCTGGGGGATGTTCCATGATGCACTGAGCACTTCCTTCCCTTTTTATCTCTCTGCTCCTTATTTTCAATGAGTACATTTATTCAAGTATTGGCATTATAAACTTTTATTTATTTTTGCTCTCTTGGCAGGTCTCCCTGGCTAAAAATTGTGGGGCTTGTTGAGCCCTCTGTCCTGTTTTTCTCCAGCCCTAACCAGTCAATATTAACTTCCTCATAGATGATGCAGGAATGTTCTCAAAGAAAATTGAAAGAAAAGGCCAAAAAAAGAAAGATAGAGAAGTATGATATCCTTTTATGTAATGCAAACTGATTTCCCTGAGAGTTGCATGTTTGCCTGCTAACAGGGATGGAAACAATTAACCACATCTGTTCACCAGATTTTGAGGATAGCCTCTCATTTACATACATGTTTAGTCGATCAGTGTGTGTATGTGCTCTCCAAAGAATCAAGGAGGAATCCTACGGGATTGTCTGACTTCCTTTCCTTTAATCCCGGCCAGAGTCCTCAAAGGACGCCATCTTTGTCTGTAAAAATGGTCAGGTTTCAGCCCTCTGTCCATATTCTGTCTTTCCAGAATCTCTTAATAATTTCTCTTCTTTTCAATTCTCTATGTGAAAAAAATCACTTTCTTTCAATATGATTTAGACTCTTCCTGTCTATTTTTTCTTTTTTGATGTATACCAAAAAGACTTAGCTCTTACATTTATACTAGTCGTCACAAGTTAGTATTAGGACTTGTTTGTTTACATGTCACTTTGAGCATGATTCATATAACAGGAATATGATATAGTAAATAAGTATAAAAAACAAAACACATACACACATATACACAACATCTGGTAAGCCTAGACATTTACCACAAATAATAAATGACAGTAACAAAATCTCTGAGGGAAAACAGCCTCTTTATATTCTTGAAGTGGCCATATTAAGCTTAAATTGAAAACTCATGCAGGAAAATAATATTCAGTGTTGTGGAAATATGTGTTTATGTGTTTAGAACTGTGGACACTGTGATATAGTAACCCCTATTATTAGAAGAAATCATATGATTGGCTGTGAGGTTTCTTCATAGGGCAGCATTAAGTAGGCCTCAGGTTTTTATTGGACTGAGAACATAGAGGTCTTATCTGGAAAGGTTTCAGCCAGCAATAAGTGATTTTTGGCATCTGGTAACGGAAGAAACTAACTACAGATATTATATTAGATTATTTAAATATTCATATTATGGAACTTAATTACTGCAATAAGAAAATACCCATTTATATAATTAGCAGATGAAGTGCAGCATTAATATTTATTCAGATGTGTGTTTTAGGCAGGGTAACAAATTCTGCTGCACCAGTTTGCTGTTTGATGGAGGAAAGCTGCTCCTTCAAAACCAAAACAATGGGATCCAAGCCCAAAAGATCAAATTATTTTGGGTTTACATTTTCTTTTTTTTTTAAATTGTTGTTGTTTTTAATACACATAATTTAAGACAAAAAACAAACAAACAAAAAAACAAAAATTCTATGTAAGGTTAAAGTGTTGTTGTTTTTTCTTTCTTTTTTGGAAAAGAGACATTTTCTCAAAAGCTCTACTGACATGATGGATTCATGATCATCTTATTTAGTTTCACTGCTGCAGAACACAAAAATGTGCCCAAGTGGAAAACAATATTCCAAACCTCTTCTCTCCCCTTTTAAAGCAACTGGTTTTATTTGTCTCCAGAATTAAACCACTGATGGTTTTACTTTTTTTTTTTCTGCCAAAATCTCCCCTTGTCACTTCAGTTTCATCAAAATTTTTATAAGCTGTGTAGTGGAAATTTTATTATCAAATTTTATTATCAAAGATCACACACTAAATGAGTAACATGGTATGTTACACCTACTGCTTGTTTTTCTTTTATTTACCATTGTAGGCGTTACCATGTGACTAATACTAACTTTTCAATGTTCCAAGCAAGCTAAGCTGATATTAAATGAATCTTCTGCAAAGCATTGGGTAAACCACTCTCTTCTTCCATGAAGTCACTAAAAGTTCAACACAACCTGCAATGTAAACTACATGCATTTTGTTTTTTGCATTCTGTGAACAAGACTAATTAAAACATGAGCATTTTTTAAGTTCAAGTTTGGATTTATGGATTTTTATTTCTTTATTGACTGGAGCTCCGCTCTGCCATCCTCAGTTGTTATGATCATTCCCAACAAATATTTAAAATGTCGACAGAAAGTGAATTAGCTGCTTTTATAATGGTAGATGCATCATTTAATTCCTGAATGGAACAGTTTTTATACACCCAACTAAGCACCAAAACTCTTGGTTTTGGTTGAAGTTTAAGTTGTGATTTGTCTACAAGCAGAAATTCTCCGATGTGACACTGGCTCAGATACTTAGCACACATAGGGATAACAAATGAAGTTTAGACGAAGATTAAAGCAGGAATTTAAAAAGCTGACGCTAGAGTATTCTCACATGTGGACAATTTTCCCACGACTGATGGGAGTAAGCACATAATCAGCAGAAGGAATTTTTGTCAGTTTACATCCCCCAGATACAACTTCTTCGTTGAAAGAAAGCTGACTAAACCACCACATTGAATGACACTAAGAAAGCTAGGCTACATCCACAGGGAGTTTTCTGTGAGGACAGAATTGTTTCAAGAAATGTGTTCGTCCACACAAACCACAGAAAATGCTGTTATATTAATGCCAAACATGTAAGTTGCGCTGCAACGCTGCCACAGAAATACACCAAAACCAGAGAATAAAACATGAAACATCTGCATTAACTTGTGCAGAGACTGAAGTTACGAAGGGAGACATTTGTGTAGGATGATGATGAGGAAGAACTTCTACTTTGAGTTGCACTTGACTACGAGATGACCAAACTGCTGGAGAATGTTGACTGGGAGTCCTGCCAGTCCAAATATAATATAATGGACGCATTTCAGGCTTGATGGATTGAAGACCATATGACATGTTGTGTTTCTGTGTCCACTCGTTGCTGACAGTGGCGGTAGAGGAGCAGAAGATTCCGCTGTAAAAGCCATATCATGCTCAGTAGCTTCATCCTAGCTGTTGACAGGGTTTAAACATGCACGTTAAGGGAGAGGTAGGGCTATATTGTTATCGGGTTAGGAAAGATATGTACAGATAAGCATTGAAACAAAACAATGGCGTTTTTTCTAAATTTGTTGTTGTTTATAAAATAGCTTTTTTTGGGCTCCCAAAACAAAAGTGTTTTGTTGAAATGTGCTATCTTGTCAAAGCATCCTACCACAGACTAAATTTATAGCTCTGTCAATCTGTGCTACCACATGAGGAAAGAACACGTATTTTTCAAACAGTTCACAGCTCGTGCTCTCAAAAAATAGCTTTTTAAAGCCTTTTTAAATTTTATTGAAAGGTTATTAATCCACATATATATGGATTATTGATATTTAAACTAACTGAAGATCCATAGTTGCAGTCTTAACAACAAACGCAAGAAGATTTATGGCGATAGGATGCTTAGAGAGTGTAAATTACCTAATTAGAATATTAATGCAAGTAAGATGATTCAACAGTAGAAATGACCACATTAAAGAATGTTTCCTTATGCAGGTAGGATGATTTAACAGTGTAAATTAATGAATGTATTTATTAATATATTACATAACAATGAAAATCTCAAAATAGTTTGAATTCTTTATAATATTTAATTTCTATAAACATGCATGACATATATAAAAAATGATTATACGATATATTTCACAACACATATGTCTCAACAACACTGAGGCACAACAACTGCTCTTAAATACAGAGTTTAGAATTCGGGTCTGGGCCTGCCTTCCCTTGGCCTGTCTGGGCTGCCCCTGGTGGAAGGTGGGAGAGGGTGCAGGGAGAGGGCAATGGAAGGGTTTTGTGCAAGAGAGTGGGTAAAGGTTGGGGCAGAGAGGAGTTTTGGGGGCAGTAAAAAAAGGGGCGGGGGAGGAACTGCGGACATGTCCTTGTCCCTGAAGTACCTAGCCTTGGGCTCTGTCGGGTTCCTGTGTCGGGCTCTGCTGGGGGGAATACGTGGCCCTTGGATTTGTGGGGTGCCTGCTCTCCGTGCGGCCTGCGCCGCACCGCCCAGGCTCAGGCTCCCCCCGTCTTCCCCTGATGCTTTGGGGTGCTGCGGGATCACGGCCCCCTTGCAAGCACACATTTCATCATTTTTGCATGATCACACATGCACGTTCACACGTGCATGCTCATCTCTCCATCCACTTCCAACTAGATCTTGTTGATGTTTGTGTGTTGGTACGTTTCTCTCGAGGTACTGTTTTATTTTTTCATATCATCATTATCTTATTTTCCTTATTTATGATGTAGTACTGTGGTAGTTTATTTTGTTTTTGTGAATACTGATGTGATTTAGGCAGCCTA
>JBAMHW010000026.1:16214061-16239241 GCA_037177495.1 Rhadinocentrus ornatus | reverse complement strand
TCTCTCTTCCTCTATCTCCCTGTCAGGTTCGGCACTGACATATCAAGACTAAAGAAAATAAGATTGTAATAAAAATAATAAAAATATTCTAAACATCAAGGGCAGCCATTTATATAACATGTCTCCCTTGGTAGAGCAAATCTGTCCAGTAAAATATGACACACAGACCACCGTTCTGTATGTTAGGCTGCTGGATGGGACAGGGTAAAAAAATAAATAAAGAAAAACTTAGAGTTTAGGATACCATGGATTTATGGGCGTATTCTCAACTCCACTTATAAATGACATTGTTTGGTTGTTTGCCACCACAGAAAGCACAGGTAGGATGTCTCGATGGGTAGGATGAAATGTTAGAACTTATAGCAAATACACTAATTTGTCTCCATTTGGACATGAGCCCAGTTCCTTTCATTTTTCTTTTTTCTTGAGTGAAATATATTCTACTGAAAATTGCAGGTACTTAGAAAATCAATAATGATTTGAAAGATGCTGTAACACTCCATTTTGCCAATAAGAATGTGAAAGTTTTGTGATAAAGTTTTATGGTTTTATCACTTTAACACACACAGTTTTATGTTAAATTTCTGAAAAAACACCAATTATGCTGCAGCTTTACATCAAGGACAGTGTATATAATGCATATGTCTCATCAGTTTTAATAAAGGTTTTCTACGAAATGACTTCTTAACATCTGATGTACATACATTAGTGCTTTGCATTGCAAACACACCCTTATATGATTATAGTTTGGTGTGTGAATCAGAATGCTTTCGTCTGTTTTCAGTTTTCCATTTGAATGTGATTTTTTTCACAGAAACATTACTTGTCCAATAAAAAAAATCAGTAAACATGTTTCTCCTAAAACTCTTTTTGTCTTGCACTCAAAATAACATGGTAATTTGATCTGAAAAAGTTCCATCGCATACTTTCCTTTGTTTCACTTTTATGTCACAAAATGTACAGACCACAAAGACAGACTTTAATTTTCCCCAGTTGGTGGTTTTATCTTGAAGAAGGATATGCTGCATCCACAACTTTTTTGTATTTGTTTTTACTTTCTTGTCTGTGGAAACGGAGGGGAGTAGCCCTCAATGCAAAACCAAAATTATAGAGAGCTGAGCTCAAACTGAGGGATAGGCAATGTACAGTTAGAATAATGATCTTCAAAAGACAATTATGCTCAATTAAAGATGGTAAATTCATAAACAAAAAAATTATCTGACATTCTGGAATAAAAGCTCAGCTTGTAAACCAGAAGAAAAAGGAAACTTATTGGCAGAATAATGAGCAAACATGAGAACTTTTAGTGTGTGTGTACATGTCTGCTCAGAAACCACTTCAAAGAGAACACCAGGTTTGCTGAAAGAAGTCAGAACTCGTTTCTTTTTGCATTCTTTTGGATTCAAAATCTGTATCCACCCTTTACAATCAGAGGGCACAGAAATCCAAACCACAGGCGTGCTTTATAAACTGAGGGGAACAGGTTTACACAGCTACCTTTTTTCTCAGAACAGCTTTTCACTTTTTGTCTCCAGACTGACTGAAGCAATGACTCCTCTCGAACCAGAACTTACCCACCACAGTCTTCACGCTCTGACATAAATTCACAAAATCCCCCATCCAGACCAGACATGATGACACATTTATTCTGTGAGGGAGCCAACAAGTTAGCACATGTGTGCTCAGTGAAAGCTTATGATGGGGCAGACGATGAGATCATGGTGAAGATATGCAGTTCCAGGGTCAGCTTTTGGGTCTCTTTGAGACCTTTGAACCCTAACTTAGCTGGGGGATGTGTCCGAGAATGCAGTGGCTAAGCAATTCACCAAGCATGAATGCACATAAAGACACATGCAAACATATATGGATGTGCATTTATTGTAGAGTAACAAATGTGTGAAGCAGATTAGGAACATCAGAGAAAGTTTTACTTTTAAAACCAATAAAAAAATAATAATAAAAATGTTTTGATTGTCCCTTTGCTTTGGTCTGCATGAGGTCATAGTTGATGAAATAGCTTTATTTGCTTATATGTGTATATCTTAAGTGCTGTTATGCTGCTGTTAATCTAAATATTTTATGGAGGTTGAACGTTTGTTAAGACTGTAAAAACATTAATAAGGCATAAAATTAACATAATTCTAATGCAAATGGACATGAGAATAGTCATTTGCAGGAATGGATCATCAATAAAAAGACAAAAAATATATTTCTGATACGCAGTAGACTTGAATGGTGTTTATCCTATTATGAATAAAGAAAACAAAACACTTTTCTTGCTTATTGGGACATATTTGACATCTTAAATGACAACCAACTCAAAAGCTATGAGATTAAACACCATGATGCCCAAAGATATACACATTTTCATTTATGTACCATTTAGTTTTCTGTTAATACAATGTCAAGAAAAAAAGACATCAGTAATGATCTTAGAGAAGAAAATGTTGCCCAGAATAGCTTCCAAGGGGGTCCCCCAAAGAACACAGGGGGTCCCTCAGGCTTTGAATATTAGAGCCATTGTGATTAATGTCCACAAATTGTTCCTGTTTTAAAGAAAAAAGTAAGGCTGTATTTTGTTCATTTAACTTTGGCTTTATCAAAGGACATGACTCAACCAGAATAAATTATTTATGGTGAGAATCTCACTTTTGAAAGCCTAAATCAGCATGGTTTCAGCACAGGGTGGAGCAGGGGGTCCACGGCATTTTAGTAAATGCATGAAGGGGGTCCCTAAGGAAAAAAGGTTTGGAACCACTGTCCTAGCACGTAACCAACACAGGAAAAACTGCAAGTGTCAACAATTACATCTCAGCCTCACATCCCTCAGTTAACATGGTAAATTTCAAAGTCCATGACAGAATAAGTGGAAGAAGATTGAATAAGAATAGCTTGTTTAACAAAATTGTCAGGAAAAAAAGTTCTCTTTTGAAAAAGAACATGATCAAATAACTTATGTTTGCAAAGTTGCAAGATTTCTTAAACAATGTGTTTTTCGCCAAACAAGTCAAAGTTGGAAATGTCTGTACAAAAAAAAAAAGAAAAAAAAAAAAAGAAATGTCTGTAAATAATAAACAGCACCATGATTGGCAAGAAACAAACACAGCATATCAACACAAACGCCTCATGCCAACTATTAAGTACAATGGTGATAATTTGGTCTGATTTTGAAGCCGCAGGCTATCTTGCCGTTATTGAGTTGTCCATGAACCCCCTTTTATACCACAGCACTTCAAAGTCAAATGTAAGGCCATCTGTCTGATAGCTAGTTGTAAATACTCATTGGGTAATTCAGATAACTTGCATGCTTTGCCGCATGTAGGTAACTTATGTAGGCCTACATTAGTGTGCATGCTGTAGCTAATAAAAATAGCCAGTCATGTATTTTGACAGGAGACACAACCCATAGTTGATACTCCAAACCATGCAGGTTTGACTAGAGTGCTGTGGCACTTTAATCCTGCAACATGTTATCCAAGGCATGCTTCACCTCAGGAAATAGTGTTGCGTTGTGTGTCTTTGTATTGGCCCTTTTCCAGGATGTGTCAGCCTCTTTCCCAATGGTAGCTAATATAGGCTCCAACCTCCCCCACCCCAGCCCTATTAAAATGACACGGTTATAACAAATGGGTGCAATGGTGTTCTTTTAAACAACTATGTCTGGCTTTACCCTATGGCCAGACACACAAGGTAAACCACCACCAATTGTTGTCTGTACCTAATGCCTAAGATCTTTGGGCTGAAATGAAATAGTCTAACACATTTTGTTCTTTTCTTTTGTGTGGTACATATGCAAAAAATAGGAAAGACAAAAACAGGAAGGGCTGTGTCAGACAAGTGTCAAGTTTATATTTTTATATCAACATAATTTTGACAAATGTGTTTGCATTTCAAATGCAGAATCCAGCAAGACAAGTGTAGCACATACAAACATGCAAACACACAATTCTTATGAAGGCCTGACTTTTGCAAAGCTGAAAAGCAGATGTTCCAGTGAGTACCTACCCTTAAATATAAGTCATTTCTTGACATCATGAACATATTTCACTACAACACACAAGCAGCCAGGCACATGCAATAACCAACGTCTGAATAAATCACAATGAGGCATAAAGGAAGCACAAAGACTGTGCTTTTAAACATTAAAATAAAATAAAAAAGGCTCATTTGTTAACTTCACAATGGAATCATAATTGTAAACAAATTGTGATCTCTAATTCAAACAAAATCTTAAAAATATAGACCAGAGATTTTATGGGAAATAAAAGGAAAAGTAAATCAGAAAAATAGAAATAATATGCATACAAAAGCAGTTTAGGAGACTTACTAGAAGGTTATTGGAATTTTTGCAGAGAGAAAACAAAACAAAACACAGTTGGTATCTCTTGCTCTGACCCTCTTGCTTACTTGAGCTCCTCAATCCTCTCAGATGGGTTTATCAATCAGTGGATGTTTGTGCAAGAAAAACAGGTGTCTTAAATCTAGAGTCACACACTCAAAACATTTATGTCTACATTCTTATACAGGAAATAAACTTTGACCAAGAAGTGAAACTGCAACATTGGGAGGATGTTAAAGTACGGATTAGAAGTAAAAAAGCAGGAACTTTTCTAAAGGTTTTCTAACAGTCAAATATCTCCTGGTAGCCTGGTGTATGAGGCCCAAAAATGAGAAAATTCTGTTACCTCTTTCAATTGCTTGCTCCACTTTTTAGTGAATGTGTGCTCAAACAGATGAGTCTGAGATATTTCCCCTTGTGACCTCACGAAGGGAAATAACCGCTGTCCTCTGGTAGTGAATACTGCCACTGACCTACCCCGCCCAGTTAGCTGAGCCTGCCCTCTGAAATCACAGAGCGGGTGCCAACGAAAACCAGATCCTCTCCCAGAGAGGGGCGTGGACAGGCACCACTTATAAGCATTTAAAGTTGATTTTTTTATATAAAAATAGTTGAAAAAAATGTGTAATATGGGACCTGAAATGTTGAAAATATATGTGCAGTATCCAGATTATTGTTTCACATTTTGGGTCATATTTTAAATGAAAATAATGGAAACAGATATTTATGTTAATTTAAACCAAATTAGTCTCACAACAGTTTTCTCATTATCATCTATTGAATTGTAAATTTTGGACATGATTTTTTTTTATTGTTTTATCTTTACATAAATAACAATGTACTTTCACACCATTTCCCCGAAAATATTATCAAAGAACAGGTAGAAGTTTTTATGTGGGTCCAATCCTTTTTTACACTTTGTAATGGGAAACTTAGGATTTCACTTCCTGTTTGGTTAGGCTGAGGCTACGTAATTAGCATGTGTGGTTCAACTTTACTTTAAAATCTCATCATACTAGAATGAATTGTGAAAAAAATGTGAATATTGGAAGAAAAAAATTAAATGCTATTAATAAAAACAAAAAACTAAGCAGAAAATTAATCCAAAGCCATGATGAGGATGGGTTGATGATGAAAAAGCTAAATGCTTTGTGTTTTTAATTAAATGAATCAACATTCAGTTTGTATTGATAGAAACATTTAATACTTCAATCCTGATTTATTTATTTTTTTAAGTAATTGGTCCTCTCACTACAGCGATGAATGATTTGTAGATTGTAAAATCACTCAAATATCCTCCTTTTATGGCTCCTGCTGAGCTTTATTTTTCCTCTCCTCAGAAGTACCCACTACGTCCAATGGAAACTATGTCCAATGACCACAATTAATATTTCAAATCTTAACTATCCCACAACATTGAACACAACAGCTACAGCTGAGTAGTATTTAAAGCTAGGCCTCTACAACAGTGTGGAGAAGGGAAAGATAACTGTGACAGCTGCTATACACAATGGCCAATGTTACTAAATGGCCCACAGAGTGGAAAAGCACGTACAAAAGTCTAGTCAAAGAAAATTGATGCTCAAACAAACAAACAGTTTGCTTGGAAATAAGTGCCAGTGGAGGTAAAAAGACTTGTCTGATCAGCTTAAAAATACCTTATACTTTCACGCAAATAATGTTACATGGATGCTTTGCAATACAATTATGTATGCTATTGAATAAAAATAGGTACAGAGACTAGTACTGAGTTGAAATCCCTGAATATTTATTCTTATTGCCTTCTATGTTATGCTTTGGAGATAAAAAAGGAAAAAAAAAAAAAAGGAAAAAAAGAACTAACTCACGTTGATCATCATTTATATTTTTATTCAATACATTTAAATATCTTTAATCCATTTGAAGCCAAAAAAGAAATACTAAATCTTTAAATAAAAGCATGTTACATTTCTAAAGGATTTTATCTGTTATAAGTTGTGCTCAATTTAAACATATTATGTATCAAATTGTTTCTGGCTCACAGATGTTAGCAGATTTTAATTAAAACCTGTTTAGTATCTTTTCCAGACTGCATAAATTCTGAGCCTAAACATGAATGGTGAGTTCAAACTGCGTTTCTATTGCAGCAGCACAGATGTGATCTTTCCCAAGTTCCCATTAGTAAAAAGTCCCATTTGTGCTTTAGTGTTACATTTCTGATTTTAAAGCCTGAGTTACATAACATTAATGGACTCTTCATATTTTTATCTGGGTGCCATTCATTTGTCATCAGAAGAAAGGGGCATTTCCCATTTTCTGCTGGTCACTGAACACAACTGAAACTTTAAACTACATACACTCACCAATCGGAAACTTTCTATTATATGCCTGATCCTGATACGAACTCTTTATTTCAGTCCAATGAGGAGAAACCAACTGATAAGTAAAAAAAGTTTACAAAAAGTTTGGTAAATTAAGCATCATGAAGGTGTACTACATTAATCAAGAAAAACTGAAAAAAACAAAAAACAAAAAACAAAGGACCTGCTAGCCTTGGTGCTGTTGGTGGATAAGCAGATTTTAGTGGAGGGGGAATGCTTTTGATACCAATATTTAATCCAGCATACTTTTGATAATCTGCATACAGACTTAAACATATGAATGCCTGATTTTTAACTAAGCAGTTGGGGTAAAAATTACAGAAGGCATGTTGATTAAGTTGGGGATTGGTCATAATTTCCCCAAGACAAAGTAAGTTATTTAGTTGTTCCTCTGGTTTTATTTAAAGCCCAATAAATGTTGTATTAAAACATGACACAAAGCCACAATAAGCAGTTTTATCAGATTTCTTTTTTATACACAAATATAGTAAAGGGAATAATGAAGAGATTATAAGCAATTATATGTACATTAGCATTTAATTATTACTGTATTATATATAATTTGCTTTTTGATTGTTTTTAGCTTTATTTCTGATGAGGAGAGCCTGAAAAAAGTCACTTTTATTATGTTCAAATGGTTTATTTCCTACTTTACATCAAACTTTTATCTGGGCTGCTCTTGTTGCAGGAAGCTCCCTTATACTCACAGCTCAGCACCACTCCAAGAAAGAAGCCAACTTTTTCCTGCAAACGTTTTTTACATCAATATATTTCTGTTTTCTTCTAGACACTGAAAACATTAAGCTTCCTTGAACTAATGTTTGCTTGGCAAAGGAAATTTCCTGTGCTGGAGGATTTTGTCCTGGTGACCTCACTGTGCACTCCCCATGGGGAGAGCAGGCATGCATGCTCTGGGCTAATGTGACCCTAAGCTTTTTTCTGCTTTACTAAGCTTGAAAAATGTAAAGTTTTACTTAAAATACCTGATAGTCAGGTGAGCACAGCTAGAGAAATGTAAGAAAATACTATTGTAGTATTAATGAACACATTATACCTCAAGTTTAAAGTGTCCCAATGACACTGAGCTTGTTTTTGTTCCTTATAATTTGATCATTTTTATATCCCAAGAGGGAACAGAAATAAGACAGATGAGAATGTGTCTCTTTGGCTGGTGATTTTATTATATTTTTGAGAATAGTAAGACTGAAATTTGTAATCATAATGAGAATTTCTTCTCTGCAAATCCTTATTTGTGATTATCAGCCTGTGCACCTAAATCATCTGTATGAGAAGTAGCTGTAATCCATGAGAGTACATAATAAGAAGGCACTCTACATTAACATATGTATTCTTTATATCCATAATAGGAAAATTTAAGTTTGTCGGAAAGCACATTGGATATCGAGTGCAGTATTCATTTAACAAACTTGAGCCTCAGCATGGAAGCACACACTTGGTCCACAGTGCAGGCAGTTAGTCGGATCCGTTTCTGGTGAGGGCTAGCCTTTGTCACCGATTCACAATTTTTACAGACAAAATTTCCAGGTGCAGCTAAGGTGTTAACGGAGTCCAGTTTGGTAAACTCAGGACTGGGTCTCTGCTTTTTGCAGTAGTCCTGTTTGCTTCAGGCCATTAACCAGAGCTCTCATTGGTGCTGTTGGCAGACAAGTGCAAAGCAGATGAGCTGAGGATCAGCTCATCCAAATCTGAGACCATGGCCCTCAGCCTGAAAAGGGTGGTGTGTTCTATTTGAGTCCTAAGATCCTGCCCCAAGTGGAGGTGTTCAAGTATCTTGGGGCAGGATTTTTACAGGTGTAGCATTGGTGTAGCATCTGCAGTGGAAATCCAGTGGATGAAAGCCTGGATTCTTCTCGGTAATGTAGCTTTTTGGAAATATAAAGTTATGGATTGATTTAGTGATGCTTCTTCTCTAGTTTTAACTTGCCAATTTCTCCTTTAGTAAAAATTTGTATTAGTATTCATGTTGTATGTTGTATATTGGCATTGAGTGCCAATAAAGAGAGAGAAGGCTGCATAGTACATAACCTTTATAAATTAATGCAGTATAACACCTATGCCATTTACTTTACTTATTTTTTTTAAAGAAAACTGCACAAAAAAATCTTTCATTTCCAAGAAACACAGTCCTATTTGTGTGGTATTACATTAATGGCTTGAGTCATTACATTTCCAAAGGATTTTTTTATACTAAGCCAGTAATGTAATAACGTTTTGGTTAAAAAAAAAACAAAAAACCTTTTGCATAATGGACAAGTTATTACATTGTTTTTTTCTTTCCTTTTGAAATGCCTAAATTATTACGCTACTGGCAGGTATTATGTTATTGACCACTATTACATCATCAGTTGCTACAAGGTGTAACTAATTTTCAGTTTGCTGTTCTAGTAAAACTGTGGAAATACACACTTGGTAAGTAAGGGAATGACAGTTAAAGGCCATGAGATAGAGCAGTCCTTGCAGCTTTTTACTCTCAAAGGTGGTCTCTAGTGTGCTCCAAACAGCAACCATCCTGCTGTCATTAAAAACAAGCAAAACTGGACAAGACCCGAGCCATTTCCACCAGTAAGGATACAAATCCTATAAGGTCTAGATGACCAAATTAATGTAGAAGATTATAAAAACATAGAGAGACATCATCTTGTCTATAAACAGATATCTACACATGCATCTTTGTCTCATCTGGTCTACATGCCACATCTTTGTGGAGGAGGCATGCAAAACAAAACTTCCCAAAACAAGTTAACCACACTTCCTGCAAATGCATTGCCTGTTTTGTGTTTAAGAAAAAAACTAAATTCAACATATGTGCAATAATGCGTTCAATGGATTACTTTTGGAAAAGGAATGACTTTGGTCAACACTTTAATTAAATCCATACGTTTAGATTCTTAGATTGTGTTGATTCTGGTTATAAAAAAAAGAATTTGAAAGAAAATAAAAACACATGGGAGCATTTCTAAACAAGCTTTATTGTTCTTGTTGACAACAGATTTGAAATGATGCACCTTTCGATATGCTACGGATAGCAGAATAAGAAAACACTATAACTTATTAACAACAAATTGCTATAGCTATAGTTATGCTATTAAAAGGTATGATGTCTTATTAAGACAATTAAGGACAAAATGCTTAATGAAATCAATTTAAATATATTATGCCTTGCATTCAGGCATTTCTTCTTGGACTTTGTTTTTATGCAGTTTGTTGGATGCAACAAGGTAATTAAACCCTGTACTATCCCTAACCCGTAAAAACATTTTACAGTTGTGGTAAACTATCGGAATGGGACATTCCCTAAATTGTAGGATTAAAGAAACCCCTACTCATCACATATAGCTGATTTATTGTTAATGCACAAAACTACTAAAGCTGCTGAAGGCTCAATTTGTACTCAGTTTCTGACAGCAGTTATCAGTCACCCTTCAAGGATGAAACCACCAGGAAGCTCACTCAGGAATCCTATGGGGTTAAACCACAGTATGTGTTGGACTGATTCTAAGTCCTTCAACACACTGCCTTTAAGCTATGGTTCAGGGATACGTTTGTTTCAAAGGCTTGAAAACAGCATTGTTCTTTCTGTGTAATTGGCTTGCAAACAGATAAAAGGAGAAATTCCATTGTGTTGCCTTCAAATAGTTTGATTTCTACTTCTGTGTTCACCTAAATGAGCAGTCTTAGTCACTTCAAACAGTTTGTGCAAAGAGATGTTTGAGTCATTGTGGCACACTGAGATGCAGGCACACATTAAATGTCTATTTTGATACTTTTTTAGATGCCTTAATGTTTCTGTCTATTTAATATTTCTCTTTCCAGCCTTCATTTGTCTTTGAAGTTCTTTGTTGTGACATATCAAGGCTTTTACATGTACTGTGATTTCTCAAGGAACTGACACCCATTTTTTTTTGATACACAATTGATCCCACATACAAACATAGATTGCATCTATTTATATTTAAAAAGAAAAATCCTTTTTTATAAGCATGTCCATTGTAAAATTGCGACACAGTCTTCCATTACTTCTGGCACTGGAAAGCAGTAAAGAAAATTAATGAGAGAAAGGAACGAAAGGCATGTGAGAATCAGAAATTATGCAAAACTTCTGCAGTGTGACAGAATGAAATATAATAATTACAAGATGACATTAAGATGAAAAACTGAGAGAACAATGATGCAATTCTCAAAGTTCAAGAGAGATTAATGATTGCTGTCTTTGAACTAACTTATTACCTGCACACTGTGGACTGAGTCAGTGCTGAGCACTAATAGAGTCTATTGGAAGGGATTCAGTATACAGTCCTTTGATTAAATAGGATTTAAGTTTATAGTCTTACCAGATGGAGTTGTGGGGTCACCTGGTTTGTCTAAATAGTTGCATTCATGCTGTGTTTTTGTGTTCATATGTTTTTTCCAGTCTGTTATGTATTGCGGCTAGGTTGAGAGACGTAGTTTGCAAAGATATATAGAGATGCAAAGACCAGAAGGAAGACAAACAAAGACAGGCAAGTTTACTTGCCCCCATGAAGACAATTAGACACATACAGCCTTTCTAGATCTCTAGATTGCATCTTTATGGACATCCATACACTTATTATTTTGTTGTGGCCATACCTGAATGTGTTGTGTGCATGCACAGAATACTTCTCTTTGTACAGAAGATGCCAATATTCTGAGAATAAGGAATGCTTTGAAGACATTATAAAATGAGCGTCTACAGGTTACTGGACGAGTTATCTGTATGTTTTTCCCCACCTCAGCATAGCCAGGCCCTCGGTCTGTATGCTGCTTGTTGCTGGTCCTGGTAGCGTGCACATATAAAGCTTTAAGCTGGAAACAATTGCTTACGGTTTCAGCATGAACACTAATTGTTGCTGATTGCAAGTGTGAGAAGAGTTGTGGTGTAAAACAAAAATAATCAGTTAAAAGATGCTCTACATGTCTGTGTTGGGTAATAAGTTGAAGTAGCTTTGTCACTGTCAGCTGCCTCTTGCTTTTGGTTAATTGTTCCGATTAGAATATGAGAAACAGCTGTGGTAGGTGGAAAAAGGGCATTTTTGATGCAACAATATCACTTAGGTAATTAGCGCACACATTTTGGGTACTACACCGTGCCTTTAACCACATTTTAATAGTAACAGAGGAAGGTGTAAGAGGAAATAGCTTCATAAGGAGTAAATAGATTTACCCTAATCAGAAGGCTCATTTGTGTTTACAGTGATTTAACTGTAAACTAGTGTCAAAAGCAAACAATTAGAATAAATTACAGTGGAATTTAAATGGACTTTCTACCTCCCAGAAAGCAACAGCAACGTGCCCTCCAGCCTAATATAAATAAAAGATTTTTAAAGCTATAACATAAACACTCCATGAAACTGCTTTTTCTAAAAAAAAAAAAAAAAAGGTTCCACACATGTGATCCTTTCATCCAAGATTTATTTAAACTTCTTCATAGAATACATTGGCCTAAAAACTTGACCTTGCTGTTTAAAGATTGTATTTGAGAAATTTCAACAACACATCCTTCATATACCCTGTGGTGGCACACTTGGCCTGGCACACATACAGGCCCTCTCATCTTTGGAAATGAACCAGCACACGCTTGGGCACAGGTTTCTGCATGCTTTTGAAGACTTCTGTGTACAGTATGTGCATGTGTGTTTACTGCTTTTCCACTAACCACAACTAAACATGAATAACTGTTGTACTGCATTTTCAGTAAAATACTCCACAATCTTCTATCCTGGCTGGTCTTGCCTACTGAAAGCAGTTGTTCGGGTACAAGTATTTGGCAGTAAACAATCCCTTAAAGACCCTGCAGAGTGGTGGTCCTAATATGGAGCTGTTTAACTCACTGTTGATGTAGTTATGTGAGGAGAAGAAGAGAGACATGTTGACCAGAATTACTATCCCCCAGCACCAGAAAACTAAACATAAGGCTCCTTAGTGGCTGATTACTACACTTTCCCTTAAATAAAATTCAATCTTCACAGTTTTTAAATGGCATCATATGTATCTATACATTTGAGAAAATTTGAATTGTTCAAACATTACAATAAAAGTTTTTTATATATAGTTTAAGCTCAATCAGACTAGTGAACTTAAACATTACATAATGTTGGCTTTTAGGAAACATTTCCAGCTAGTAGCTTCATGCTAAACAACTTCCAGCTGCTAGCCTGCTGACATGCATGCTCACATGCTGGCTAATTTTATCTCACTGGATTTTGCCAAACAAATATGTGAGACTGTTTTCTGTTACAAAGCTAATGTACAAGGAACTTATATGTACCAACACTAAATGTAACTCACTTAAGAAGTTTTTTTTTTTTACTGTGAAAATCGTAACTACCAAAACTAATAGGTGTGTTCTGACCCAACTCAGGGGTAATGAGAGGCAGACAAATGTCAAAACAGAAGCGAACAGATTTTATTGTTTCAAGTTGTTACAAATGATGGTAACTGACAAGTGTTGGGGTTAGCGAAACTGCTTAAAGCAAAAACACAATACAATAGCTATTTTCTAACTCAAAATCAGCCAGTTGAAAAAAAAAACAGGAAATACCAAATGGGTGAACAAAAAACTGGCCTACACACTAATGTCATACATATGCCAAAGCACACAGTCAACAAAGTGTTGGCAAAACAGTTGCAGAAGTCTTTTATTTCCTGGTGGGGGACAGCAGGAGCAGGGATTGGACCAGCAATTATCCAATCAGGAGGGAGGATTTGAAGGTGTGACAGTTCCAGCCAATCCCAATCAGGTAACAGCAAACAGGCATTTGTATGCAGGACAAGCCGCAGCCATAACAAGGTGTGATGTTTTAGCAGCTGCAGCTCAAGTTGGAGGGCATTTCTAAATTGTGGATTTAAATCACATATTATTGGCATCACCAAACAATAAATTAGCAAATAGCTTCAGAGAGCCAATTAAGCTAGCTTCCACATCCCCATTCTCAGCTAACAGTTACATGTTAGCTAAGAATGGAGTTTTATTATGGTTAAGGTTAATTGGACAGTAGGTTTTATTCACCACATGGCAAAAATGACAGTAAAAATAAGATATTATATTGGAAAAGTGTTTATTAACTGTAAACAAGGAAAATTACATTTTGTATAATAACTTGTGGAACTAATGGTTAAAAAAAGGGGGGAAAAGTGAGAGAAAAGAGTAAGAGAAAATTATTTGTTACAGTAGCTGGTTGACAAAGCTAGAGAGGAAAAAATAGACCTTTTTGACCATGTAAAGTATAATTTACATTGTCTTCCAATCAAAATGATCAAACAAGTTGATTGTTTATACATGTAAAAATAGCATAAGTTTCACAAGTGGGAAACACCACTCATAGGCCATATGTGTTCCACATTGGAGCAAATATCATTCTGAAATATTTCTTTCAATAAGCCTTTTTACGATCCTGTTTAGAAGACAGGAGGGGAGGTGAATGTTTTACTTTATGAAAACTCATCAGTCATTGGGGTTAGGCAATGACATTAAGTTTGGGGTTAGAAATACAAGCGATTTGACTAGGGTTAGAAAATTAGAGCAATTTGAACTAAAATACATTCATTTTACGTGACCATTGTCACCATGTCAGGATCCTATTTTGCTAGACACCTTGATGACAGATCAACTCAACACATTATGATAATACTTTCTCATATTCTGGTTGAATTTATGCATCATATAATTTGGTCAGGGCTAGAAGGAAAACCTACTAGGGCTACATTCCTTGGACAATAAATGTTTTTCTCTTACATTACTATTACACAACTACTATTAGGATAGGTCCTTATTGTCGGCATGAAGAAATGATTTATATTGAGTACAATACAAAGAAGCTCAATGGGATGTACCCAGCGATAGACAATTGAAAACCTGCACTTGTATTTCAGATGTCTTTGGACATGAGAGGTTGTTACACAGTACTGAATATGTTTGCCTTTATATGTCTTTTTATATAAGCTTGAGTTGGACAGTACACCAGAGTATTTAAATGAATGGTGCAAGACTAAAATAAAATAAAAATGACGTGAATAAGATGTGGTTTCTTGGTAGTTGTTAAAATAAGATATTTTAGTCTATACCAAACAAAAAATGAAATGACGTTTTCTTTAGAGCTCTTTTCTTTATAGATTAAAGATGGCAGGAAAGAATATACTTTAGACCAGTGGTTCCCAACTTATTTTCCTTGAAGACCCTCTTCATGCTAAAAGTCTCCTTGCCCCACCTCATGCTCAAAAACCATACTTGATTTACGCTTTCAAAAGTTAGATTCTCATCATAAATAATGTATTCTGGTTGAGTCCTGTCCTTCAATAAAGCAAAAGTTAAATGTGTGGTCACTAATGACAAAGGCTCTGAATGTTCAAAGCCTGTACCCCCAGGCTGGGAACCACTGCTCTAGACCTTTGTTGTTTTACCTCTTGGCCTACTTCCAATTGATGCAGTTCTGTTGATTAAAGCTCATGAAACCAAAGGTGTTTCCGTCAACCTAGATGGTAAGATCTTCCAAGGCCTAATAAAAACATAGATCTTCCACCTGAACAGCAATCAGATCAAAGACAGATGTTGTCAGTAGACCGGGTCTATTTTTGAAAAAGCCTGTGAAGGTTTACAGCACATTTCCAGGAGTACTTTTTCAGTCTCCCCTGTTTAATTTGCCAGAAAACCAAACAGACAAGCGGGCACTTCGGTATTTGCAGTGGAGGTTGAGTGTTTTGCTTCTGTGGGACCCAGGGGCTCAAGCTCTTTGTCTTTCTTTCAGTCTGTTAGGCCATCTAGCAACACATCCAGTAATAAGTCTGCTGGTAAAACACAGGGGACCAATGCATGGTTCCAGCCCTCCCACACATATGTGTGTAATGTTAAACCAGATGCAGACTTGCAGCTCCTATGAGGATCAGTTTTACTCTCGCTCTGTCTCTCTTTCTCCTCTCTCTGTCTTCACACTCTCAGTGATATCCAGCTGAGTGGGTGAATAGGAAGGGAGGGAGAGAGTGCAAGGGAAGAAGCATCCACCCTTCATCCCTCACTCGAGGCTCTGAGGCAGCCAGGCAGATATTCTTGGCTTGGATGCAGTGCTCCTGACAGGATTAAGAGTCAGGGACACAGGACCAACCGGAGATCTGCAGGTCCTAGCGGACGAACCCGAGCCAGATTCTCACCCTGCACGGGTAGGACTAAACTTTAATATGACACAAAAGGACTGTAGTTGTAAGTATATGATATTATGCATCTGAAACTACATTTAATCATAAATTCTGGCTCAGGTATTATTCGATATGCACAAAAAATCAGGCTGCTTGCACATTACAGTTTTTATGGAAGTAAAGCAAACAAATTAAGATATGTTCATAAACCAAACTTAAAGTGAAATTAATTGCAGATTGCACAGGATGCTTAAATTAAACCACATTTTAAAAAGTTTTTTTCAGACATGACACTATTTTTGTTTCCTTTCATTCTGAAATATTTTAGGCATGGCTTGAGTCTTTGTATGCAAAGACATCATACATCTGGGTCATGTTTAGTCATGTTTAAACATTTTATGATGAGGAAAGCATGAAAAGTTTCTGTTACAGACTGAAACTGCTTCAGCTTAGATGTCTTCTGCACAAAAATAATGATATTAGCCAAAAAATTTGAAGGTATGCATGGGCAGAGCTAATTGCTTCACCTTTCATTAATTTACTATATTGTTTTCTTTTACACTTGACAGAAGGTTGCAAAAATGCAAATTTTAGATCACAAGTTGTCTTTATCGGGTAGATTGTACAACTC
Organism: Rhadinocentrus ornatus; assembly: GCA_037177495.1. NCBI lineage: Eukaryota > Metazoa > Chordata > Actinopteri > Atheriniformes > Melanotaeniidae > Rhadinocentrus > Rhadinocentrus ornatus. The sequence continues at coordinate 16,222,743 of JBAMHW010000026.1, read as the reverse complement.
TAAACTTAGCATTGCATTGTTAGAGTTGTTTAATGTTACAAAGGGTCATAATTCATCCTAATATCACTGCAAAAGCAGACAATTTCTGGTAGTAAAAGAAAAATTAATTCCTATTTAAGATGCTTGTATAATATTTTTATTATGTAACTGACTGGTGGTCCCAATCCTACTCCAATAGATAGGGCAAAGCACCGCTTTTGTCAGAGTGAGGGGTTAATTTCTGCAGTTGGAACCTCTTTGTACTGTAAGGAAAGAATTCTGAGTAGGAACGCTCACCAGATGATTCATTCAATGCACAGCCAGTTCACAGAATCTTGTTAGGAAGCTGTAAGGTTTGTTACAATTTTATGTTTTTACGGCACACTGTATGCCTTTGCAGCAAACTTGCAACAGGATATGTGTAGACCAACTACATAAAGTTAAATGCTAACATGTAGTGCAGAGCTGGAGCAGCATGTGGTCACTCCGGAATTCTGCACTGAAAGAAAGGAGGTGGGTGGGAGGAGAAACTTGCCTGACTTGCAAGTTTACTCTGATTTTAAACTGCACAAGCCCCTTTCAATGAATATTCTGCTGGTTCAGCTCGTTGCAATTACGTTTGAGTAATGTGCTTTTCTGTGTTTGTGTGCGTTTACCATGCAGATGCAAATGGAACCGATCCAAAGCAGTCGATGCAGCTGGGTGGTGGGGGAAGACGTGTATGTGTGTGTGTGTGTGTTTGTGCTCTGTTTAACATCACTTGGCAAACTTTTCAACTTCCTGATTCGAATAAGGCAGCTTGCAGACTCTCTGTTTTGTTGATAGAAAAATAATAAACTAAAGTAGAAAAGTAGGATTTAATGGTTTCAGATAGGAGTAAATGAAACAAAAGAGCTTAAAAGTGCCTCAAGCACTCTGCATGTCGTTTTGCAGAAGCTGCAGCTTTGTGCATGATTTTTTTTGCATGTTTAGACCCTAGAGAGCAACAGAAATCTTAATCTTATAAGGATGCTTACTGCATTACCTCTATGTATGTACCTACTGGAAAACAAAGTTGTGTCATTTTCTGTCTCCAAACTTCCTTTTAGAGCCCATGTTGCCTGCGCAGCAGAGGTGAACTTGTCTGGTTTTGATTAGGCTCTCAGGGATGTCTGAAGGTCTTTGCCTCCATGCTTTTACATAAAGAAAATGCTTGTCTCTAATGCTGTCTCATTCTTTAGTTTACATTTAGAGATTGCAATTAGAGATTGGAAAGATTTCCTTCTCTATTCTTTAAAAAAAATCTGTACCGCTACTTTTCCTTTGTATCCCTCTCTGTTGATAATTTGCTGACAATACAGACTTTCAGGCACACACAGAAAACTTATCCCAAAGAAAACAAAATAAGGTGAGCTGCTGGCAAATGAAATTTACTATTGCTCTCACACATTTCTCCTGCTCTCCAGATTTCTGTCTATTTTTCTGTAATTAACTGCCCGACTGACCGATTTACGGCTTGACTTTGCATGCAGCTTGGATGAAACCGATACATATCTTTCATAGGTAGAAAAAGCTCATTTTTGCTTTCATAGCCTCCCCCACTTGTTCTCACTCTCTCTATGTAACACAGTGACCCTTGTATTTCTGAAATGTTTCCTCTGTATGCCTGAACTCTTTCCATCCCCGGGGTCTTGTCCAGTGTTACTGAAGCATGGACATCTTCTGTTGGCAGCGAAAGCAGGTAGAAACTGCACGGACTTACTGCTTTCAGGGTGTGAGACTGTATTAAACATAGATGCCATTTTTATAGTTAATGCTTCCTTATCTTAAAAGTTGTATTTGCGAACTTTTCTTAATTTTGTTTCAAGCATGGTAAGGTAAAAATAATTACATTTTCCCTTATTATGTAATGGCCCACCAGTAATGGGGAAAAGGGGGTCATTATCAACACTACTATGTTCTTTATGCAGCATTTATACAGCATCCTCTGGCCAACGTTGGTGATAATATTTGTCTCTTCAAACTGCTCACATTTTATTAAGAGAATGTAAAACAGATAACATCCCTGAATGTGATGACTGTGCAAAGTTAAAGGCCAACAATACTGAAGAAATATTGATTTGATTTGGTTCAAAGCTAGTTTTTCTCATTATTAATATAACAATTAGTCCAGCAGTGATGAAGCCATGCAGTACAGGAACAGCCTATTTCAACAATTGTTGATGATGAAATAAAAAAAATACAAATTTTACTTTCCTTTTACATTAGATGACTACTTTAGTTGTAAAAGTTAGTTAATGTTTTATTTTTTTAAAAAAAAGTCTCATTCATTTGTGCCCTGGCAAGCTAAAACAGAGGTGTAAGAGTTGTTGCTGCAATGTAGACGATGAGAAAAATAATATATTATACAAACATTAAAAATTATTTTCCTGCTAGAACCCCACTTATAAATTTGTGAATGAAATATGAGCTCCCTAATCATCGTCTCTTTTCCTCTCTCACTCCCTGTTGCCAATGTAGGCGGTACTGTCTGTGATGGTGTTAGAGACCAACCTGTCTGTTTTTCCTCTGGTCTGGTGAGGCCAAATGACGCATTTGAGCCCACACAGACGATTCAGAAATTGCGCAGACACCCAAAGAAAGACCACCTTTTAGTCTTTGCTGCTTTTTTCATCCTTTAGCTATCTCTATTTGGATTTCCTGCAGAATGCTTTCCTTCATAACCACACATACAAACTGTAATATACCCTACAGCATCTTTTAGACACAACACATAAATTGGCATTAGTGCACTCTGGTATCAGTAATGAAATGATGCTTACTTTTACAAAATACATTTCTTTTAGTGGGTTTATTGGCAGTGCTGTCTAACTGTGGTCTCCTCATCCAGCCGAATGAGAATTGTTGGCAGTAAAATGTCTGAAACATTTTATCACAACAGCGTAAGCTAATGCTATTTAAACTAAAGAATAAAAATGAGGTTTTTTTTATGTGTAACTTTTCTTTTTTCAGTTTATAGGTCTCTTTCACAAAGACCTTATTCTTCCCGCAAGTTTATTTTTACACGTTCCCAACTGAGAAATGTCTTTCTGTCACATTTTATGTCCAGACCAAACTTGGTTTTTAAGGGCAGTGGCAGCAAAACAGTCTACTTGTTGGTTTCTGAGGGAACATGGGACCATAACCGTGAGGACTCTCACATCGCATAATGTTTACAGATGAGAGGAGACAGTTTTTATTTTGACACTACTTTTGGCTGGCAGAAGCTGCCCAGTGGGTTCATAATACTTGACTGAGAGGGCCAATTTGGGCTTGGTATGGCCATGGGGTGAACCTCAAGGAAGGGTTTGGCCTGAGTGGATTTGTTACGGTCACAGCTGGAATATATGTTTGGATACCCCAGGTTGAATGTGGTATTATTCTCTAAGAGGGGCTGGACATTTCAGGATGAGCAGCTGCAATGTGGAAAAGGGCTGAGCAGGCCCAGCAGTGGTCCAAATGATTTAGGAATGCTTCACTGGATATAGAAGCATGTGAATCTTTTTTTCCCCTTTTCTTTTGTAACAACAATAAATGGTCACATTTGCCAGTTTAAAACTTGACACCTGAAGATCAACTGTAACAAACATGGGAATACAGTAACAATGATGACATGTGCTGCATGTTTACCATTCTTTAATAGAAAGAGATGGATGATAAGATCAATATAACCATACATAATCACTGTAAGGCTACAGACAACATTAGGTTAGCTTAGCATAGAACAAAGTTCTGGTTTGGAAATGTAACTATTCAAGCATAAGTTACTTAATGAGTAAAGGAGCAGATAAAATACAGGTGCACAAAGATTTTATTGATTATCATCCACTATTTCACCTGTAATGGCATTATAAACTATATTGTGAGTTCAGTGGTGCTCATGTTTACATGAAGGATTACAGTGCCAGTCACCATGACAACGATGTAAAGATTAATGACAGGAGCAACTATAAAGAAAAATAAACCCTACTAAGGTCTAGTGAAATGTGAAACCATTATACACGAGCAATACATGAAATAGGTGAACATAAATAATTTTATTACAGGGTAATGTCAATCATTTAAAAATTAAAAAGCTAAAATACCAACATATTAACAGTAGCAGCCGATGGTAGCTTTAGTGGCCTTGTACTATTTTTCACACTTATTAAGGGGAAAATTTGGCTAAATACCAATGCAAATAATCATATGTATATACAGGTGTTGGTACACCTATCTGACCTGTAATGACAGCAAAACCAGTATACTGTAAGGGTTTAGTACTGCTGTAGTTATGTTAAAAATCCAGTCTGACTGAGCGCACTTCCTCTGATAACAGCGCCAGTTATACACATTACAAGGCTGCTACTGGTGGAAACTTGTACAACTACTTGAACCTGAACCAAAATTAGGTGAGTCCATGATAATGTAAAACCAATTACACTCATCTGTGAAAACAAGCTTGACTCCTGAAATGTCCCAGCTGCCATTAAAAATATCTCATAACTCCTTATTCAGAATCGTCCCAGTGGGCTCTAGTTGGGATTTTGGGTTAGATTTTTATTAGAAAATCAGGATAAATTTTATTTATGGCATTTTTTATCCTTCTTTTAACCAGATAAAACTACATCAAAGTGCCACAAAACACAAGTTTGCTTAATTATTTTCTTTAATTGATGGTTAAAAGAAATCAAGCGCTCCACATGTGCAATGAAGTGCCTTGTGACCTGAACAAGTACACAATTTTTAAGCGGTCAAGCGAGTCAAAAGAAGCTTATTCATTCTTATGATAATCCCCTATTTGCTGTTAATTGGGAAACCTACTATTTGTTTCCCTTTCCGAAAATAGACTGCATTGTGGCTAGAAGTTGGATATACAAAGTGCCGAACAGACAAACAAAACTTCTAAATTAGCTTGACATTTATACTGATTTGAACAAAAATGAAAAGGGTCAGCTGCATTTAGTCTGTATTGGTATTAAAACTATTGGAAGCTGTGGTATTAATCACTGTATGTGCTCCACAAAAATTTTCCATTGTTATAATGAATTATTCCTCCATCCAATAAGACGTGCATTTTTTAACCTTAAAAACTAAGAGGCATAGACCATATATCAGACAAGAATTGAGATGTGGACATGCAGTTTATGGGTACTTTTCCCTTTCTTAAGAATGTTGGCACAGACTCTGGTTTGTGGCGTGTCTTGGCATTTAATCATGCTGTGGCACACCACAAACAAAAAGATCAACCCCCTTTTTTTCCCACTATTTCTGATACTTCAGCTGATCAATCAGAGCAAACATGATGTTTCGCAAGGATGACCTTGAGGAGACAAGAGCTTAAATGCTGCGTTTCAGACACAAAGAAAAGAAACATGTTTTATGAGCATTAAAGAAAATTAACCTTCATGAATAGCCCCTATAATAGATTAATAGGAAATTAAATGAAAAATACTTCATTTATCCCAGAGGGAAAATTGCAAGGCTTATTTAATAATAATAAGCCAATCAGTAATGAGCATTATATGAGATCTTTAATGTTGCATAAATGTTTAAATTAGCAACATGGGGCCAAAAAGCAGCCTACAGAACATCATCCTGGTGGAAATATGATGTGAAATTAGAAAGTGCTCTTTTACCTGTAATACACAGTGATAATAGAAGGTATCCTTCACCCTTTCAATATCAGCAGCAAAGTCTTGAGTACACTGGAGAAATAGATCAGTAGCATTATTATAGTAGAAATTGTGCAACTGAAAATACTATAGTCTAATATTTTTTCTCACATGTAAATGTATGGAGAAAAAAAAATCTCACTTCTCTCTTTATTTAATCTCTTATGATCATCTCTCTACAGAGGATTGTTTTTTAAGATGTTTTCTTGACAGAGAAATGCTTAATGGTTTGACTGTACTGTACTACTGTTTCTAGGCAACCAGTGGATACTGGCACAACTGTAATACCACAGCTTCTCATGTTACAGTTCAGCTTTAAATGGTGCTCCACAGCTGGCTACATGCACAAGCATGTGCCTCATAAATTAGTAAAGAAGTCTACAATTTGAGGTCGGGGCAATGTCAGCTGTAGGAGACAATGTGCCTGTGTCCAGGAAACCCAAGTTTGACTCCAAAGTGAGAGTTTTGGCTATTTAGTTTTTTAGGTATTACTCTGGCAACCATAATCAATCCACCCATCCAACTTTTAACAATAAAGGAAATTCTCAAATTTTCTAGCTCAAACCTAGCTGAATTTACAGCAATAAATTCTAGATATACACTAAGAGAGATGCAATGTGTTTGGGCTACTCTAGACCTCTACACACACTCTCAGATCAAGTCCGGTCTGAGTTTGTACTGGCATGACTCTCACCTTGTGCTGAAACACATCCATCGTCATCTTTACGATCATGCAACAGATGCGAGAACATGTGTTTTGCTGTTGAAGCACAGTATCCAGGCAAATGATGAGACACAGAGAAAGGGGAAAGAAGTGTATTGCTGGTAGCTAAAAAGATTAATTCATGAAGTTCCTGTCCGGTTTGGAGAAACGGCTCACTAGACATTTATTGTTGCATGTAATGGTTTCAGAAAACTTTATAGCTTGCTTCACTTGAGGTGATTGATCTAGTTGGGCAGAGAAAGAATCCTCTGTGAAATGGAAAGTGCATCTAGAAACATTCTCAGCTGTTTCTGTCTATTGCAAGCCAACATGCCCAGTCTATTATTTACAATGGAACTACACTGTCTGCATTGACAGGCTTCTTCCACTGTGAGACTGGCAGACAGAGGACTGTGGTTCGGTACAATTGGAGTGAGTCATGGTGCAAATATGTTTCTGTGTCTGTCTATAGTGTTACTTGATAGAATTGTGGGTCTCAATATTTTGCTTCTGGTCACACAAGAAACCTTTGACTCACTTATTTTGCCAGATACTGTAACCTGCCCATCATTTTCACATATTCTCATTGTCAGCAGGGCAGTTGTCATCATTAGCAGGGAGAGCATCAGCAATGACCACCCAGAGTACAGAACAGAGTCGAATTAATGATGAAAGGCACTACAATTATTAAGTCAGACACAGTTCATAAAAGAAGAGCTGGATTAGAGGGTTGGTACAAACTGGCTTGAAGAGAAGCGAGAAAAGAAGGCTAGATTGAGCAATTTATAGAGATAACATCATTTTACTTCCTTATATGTACTGATTTCAGTCTGTATTAGTAGTTGCAACTGGCATTCTTGCCAAATGGATCCATATACACTCAGAACCTCCTAAATTCACCAGTTAAAGAACCATAACTCTTTTGTTTAATCCATAAAAGACATGTAAAAATGTCAACTGGTGGTTTTACGGGGGTTGTTATATGCAGGACTGTTTAATGGTCAGTTGCTGGAACTTCTCCATTTGTTCTCTGGCAACCTTACACTGATTATTCTTTTAGTGTACTGTTGGACTAATAATAAAGGACATCATTTACATCTGCTTACAGTACCTGTGCTGGAAGCAGATCATATGAGATTAGACTTTTGGAGCAGTCACGATGTAAGGAAATGTCATGTCTGACTTTAGATGCCAGCGTAAGCTAATTCTGAAGTGTTTTATGCATCATGTGCAATATACTGCATGACAACAAGCAATCTGCAGGAAATTAAGTAGTCCAACACACAATATGCACAAATGCCCCATATGTATAAGTTTAGATTTGTTTTGCCAACCATCCATTAAAGAACAATCTCATCCTCTGTTTTTTCTTCATACACACAGCTGTGACCGGCCTCCTGTGTCCCTCCACATCAGTCGTCCGAAATCCTTCCAAGCTAGACCTGACTTCCTCTCCTCTCTTCTTCAGTCATTATGCGTTTCCTCACCATCCTCCTCCTCTTGCTTGTCGTCCGGTCAGCTGAACCCTGGCAAGGCCCTCGGTCAAAGGCTGCAGAGAGGGGCACCAGGGACCGTGTGCGGGGCAAAGGTAGGCCCGGAGTCATGAGGCGTCAAACTCAGCAGTGTAAGGAATACATAGAAGCGGGTGAGAAGTACCTGGACTGTCAGGACAGGCAGCTGACCACAGTGATGCAGGACTGGAGCAAAGACATTCATCATCTGCTGCTGGCAAGAAATAAGATTCAGGTATTTGGTGAAAAAGTAACTGCTACTTCACATCTGGGCCAAGTTTATCTGATTGGAGGAATGTGGAGTGAGGATTAGCCTGTCGCACATATACAATGAGGAAAGTAAGTATTTGAACACCCTGCCATTTTGCAAGTGCTCCCACTTAGAAATCTTTCAGGGGTCTGAAACTTTCATCGTAGGTGCATGTCCACTATGAGAGACATAATCTAAAAAAAATTCCTGAAATCACAATGTATGATTTTGTAACAATTTATTTGTATGAAACAGCTGCAAATAACTATTTGAACCCCTGATAAAATCAATGGTAATATTTGAACAGTAGCCTTTGTTTGCAATTAAAAAGGTCAAACGTTTCCTGTAGTTTTCCACCAGGTTTGCACACACTGCAGGAGGGATTTTGGCCCACTCCTCCTCACAAATCTCCTCTAGATCAGTCAGGTTTCTGGGCTGTTGCTGAGAAACACGAAGTTTGAGCTCCCTCCAAAGATTTTCTATTGGGTTCAGGTCTGGAGACTGGCTAGGCCACTCCAGAACCTTGATATGCTTCTTACGGAGCCACTCCTTGGTTATCTTGGCTGT
>JBAMHW010000026.1:16185816-16203927 GCA_037177495.1 Rhadinocentrus ornatus | reverse complement strand
TTTAACTCAAGCAGAAAATGGGAAAAGGCATATTTGTTTTCCAGATCAATAATCAGAAAGATTTGTTGTTACAGTGTGAAATACCATTTTGGGAGCTGACAAACGAAGGAAAGGACAAGATGAGTTAGAAATCAGTCTGGAAATCTCAGAGTTTATCAAGGGAAATAATATATTGAGCAAATACAGTTTCACTTTCAGACATAATCTGTTTCATTCATTAAAAAAAAAACAGTTGAACTTAAACTTGGTGGTGTAACAAATGCAGTTCAGATCTGTATATGTTAGAAACTAAACAACCACTGCACAATGTATGATGAAACAGAGGAAAGTCAGCTTCATTCACCAGTCTTTTTACATCTTTAGGAATAAAGCCAGACAAACTTGAAAGAAGGCATCTTTGTCCAACTGAATAAGCAAACTCTGGATATACACTCTGCCTCAGAAGTAAATAAATTCCACAAAAAAAGAAAGTGCTTATTCATTACACTCAACAGGCTAATGATGTCTGGCTCAACGTCTTCCTGCCCAGGAAGGAAATCCCTCACAAAAGCTTGTAGTTTTCTTCATTAACCATCAACACATGTAAACAACCTACTGCAGCTTGCCCCAGTGTGTCTAAAACTATTTGCAAACTGAGAAATAATTTTTGTGTAATTCTTAGAGCTTGTGATACCCAGGGACATGTGATCCCAATCCTTGCTACTCCTAATTATATCCACATCTAAAGTGAATTAAAAGAGGTTCTTTTTTCATGCCTTTCATGTGGAGGGAGACTAAAGAGGGGGAAAAGTACTTAGATTTTTACAAACATATTCATACTTATTTGCAAAATAAGTGATATATAATTAGTTATATTTTGGCTAAACCTTGTGCCAGACAAGCACAAAGTTAGTTTTCTCCACTTTTCTTAGGCTGATAACTTCGGAGCCAGAGTTGCACAAGTGTGAGGGCTGACCCATCAGGACCTAAAAAAACAGCAACAACTTTTTGTGACAGTTCTTTAAACTTGCACAAAACTGAATTAATTTGGGGCAAGACATTTCCCACTAACTCAGTAAGGATCACTGGGAAATAGGTTGGTTTTTCGGGACACATCAATTACAAGCTGGATGTTAGATAATGGGATTAACTCATCTCAGCGCCTGGGAAAATACCATGAGAGCGGACTAAAATGGGTTGCTTGTGGTAATGGTGGCTTCAAAAACCCCAAAGAATGGCAGTTTGAGAAAACCAGTCTCATGAATCAAGAAATAAGACTTTTGTAGTTGTTTCTATTAGCATTGTCTGGAGGTCTGTTACAACAATCAAAATAAACACAGGAGGGATCTAAGCCTCTTTCCACTTTTTGCTGTTTTTCATCTGTCTTGTCATTTTAATGATGTTCACATCCTTGCTGCAGCTATTTACCTCTAAATATCCAACATACTCTTCTCTCTGCTCCCACCTTCTTCCTCTCTTCCGCTCTGTAAAGATCAAAGCATGGCTGGAGGCTGGCGGACAGCAAGAAGCAGTCTCTACTGTCCAATTACTCTCTTGAAACACATGCATATTTGTGTGCATGCACGCATTAAAAAAAGCAGAGCAATGACACATCTGGAAGCTTTCAAAGACTTCATTAGCCCGTTTCAAAGTCACTGTTGTCATTCATCTGTTCATGCCAGCTGGTCTTGTGGTTTGGGTGTTAATAGATACAGATGCAGATACAGACCAAAAACACACAAAAGGTTAATTGATGTGTATAGTTGTTTGTCTCTATGTTGGCCTGGTAAACCATCCAGGGTGTACCTAGGATAAACCACAACCCTGAGTAGTTTATTTGACTAACCAAGTCATAAAAATAAATGCCTAGAGATTGCATCTAATCTAAACAAATCTTCCATTAAATCCCTCATCTTGCGCATGCATGGGGCAGCAAGTGACAATGGAAAGGAAAAACACTCTTATAATAGGAGGCAAAAACCTCCAGCAGAACCAGACCCAGGAAGGTTGTGCGTCTGCCTCACCAGGTTGGGGGTGGAGAGGACAGGACAGAAAGGTCACCAACATTGGGACAGCTGCTGAGAAAGAGAAAAAGAGAGGCACAAGTTAATGAAAATAAGGACTTATGTTCTTTATTTACATATCAAAAGTAAAGAGTAAAGAATGAAAAATGAAGGGTAAAACTGTTTGTTGGCTCTTTGAAAAACTGGCAATAATGAAAACTTTGGTTTGACCTTTGTTTCCTCCCAGCTGCTTTTGCAGGTCAGCTGTACCTCCGTGAGCTTGACCTATCCAACAACAGCCTCCATTACTTCCAGTATGGCATTCTGGAGGACCTCTACTTCCTAAGAAAGCTCTTGCTGGAGAACAACCCTTGGATCTGCGACTACAACATCCACTACCTGATTTACTGGCTCAAGCATCATCCTGGCGTCTCTTATACTGGCCTAATCTGCTCTGAACCACAGGAATTCAGGGGCTGGCGTGTTGAAGATTACGTCAAAACCTACAACGGAGAATGTCCCAAGGATAAACAAACAAATGGGATGGATACAGGACAGGGAGCACAAGGAGGGTCAGACAACGAGGCGCAGGAGGTGATGGCAGAGACGAGTGACAGACAGGCTGAACCTCTTCCACAGCCTCTGAAAGAGAAATCAACCGACAAGTTTGAGGTCATCAGGCTGAGATAGGATGGAATAGAATCAGTGGAGTTTTGTAGTTTAATTAAGAGAGAAATCTTTGCAAGATTGAAACAGAGATCTGAGGCCAGTGATAGATTATTAAAGGTAGACTTAGTGATTTGATGTAAAAAAGAAAAAAAAAGAAAAAAGAAAATAATGTGAAATACATTTTTAGGATTAAACCAGTTGGAGTTCAAATAATTTCCTGTCCTTTATGGGTAATAGAAAAACTCTTGTAGAAAGAGTAACTTTTTCTTAAAAGTGTATTTCCTGTAGTGTCATATTACTAAGTTTACCTTAAAGTAAAAAACACAGAGATTTGAGCTTTACTCTTTTCTTTTTTTCCAACATCCCCTACCTGGCTTGTTTGATGATATCCACAATTTCCCCTGAATCTTTTAATTTCCCATGCAGCAAAACTGCAGATGCTCTCTTATGTGTCCTTTTTCAGGTTTTTTTTTTCCTTTTCTTTTTCCTTTTTTTATTTGCTAAATAGTTTTTGGTCTTGTTTATATTAATGTATGACCTTTTCTGTTTTCTGGAAATAAATCTGAATTTTTTTCCTGAATATTTGTTTTACTAGATGAGAGGCAGACATGATTAATAATAAACCTTTTTAGACATCCTGATGTACACGGTTACCACACAGGTATGAAAAATGGCCTGAGAAAGCAAATGTACACAGTAAGTCACCAGTTTAATGAAGACTCAACATTTCCAAATATTTGGTTGAGATTCTTCCATCAGCACCCTGACCAGGGCTGATCAGCAAAGCGTGCCAATTTAAATGAGCTGATAGAGTGATAATTATAGAAACACTGAACGTTTGTTCTGTTTGGCTCCTGAGTACACTTACATCATCTTAGTTCTTTCATTTTCTATTGTCAAAGAATTAATAAATAGTTACATGCAGGGATTAAGAGGAATATACTGTATTAATGATTAATGGCTTGTTAGATAGACCAGACCGCACCTGGATCTTTCCTCTGTACTAAGAAGCCAACGTAAACTGCTGCAGTTTAGCTGGATCTTTCAGAAAGAAACTCAGCTACAAGGCTTCAAGGTTGGTTTTTCAGTGTGACTTGCCAAATTGGTATGAGGCACAAAGAAAGGACATGGGCCTCATCAGCTCAGTCTGCAAGAAGTGATGTTGGCATTGACCTATTTTAAAGCTTTTTGGGCTTTTTCACGTATCATAACATCAATTTATTTAAGCGTTAGCACTCTCGCATGTGTTTTGTGAAGTTTTTCTTTATTATGTAACACAATGATGATTTGATCTGTACTTGCAGGTTATGTGTGGCAGCACAGTGCCATCTAGTGCTTGAAAGGAGTGTAGACGTGTTCATCCAGCATTTACCACACTTTAAATCTCATTTGAGCTTTAAAAAAAAACACAATTAAGAGTGCAAACAATATATGAATTCTTTCGATTTCTTAACAGAGCATTAAAGCAACTAATATTTTAAGACCATTCTTGTGTCTCTAATTTGTGTGTGACCTCATTCAAAGCATCAAGAAAACTCTTTTTTCTCATCAGTCAGACTTAAAGATGTTATAAACAGCCATTTGCAACAACTAAAAAAAGAAAATACAGTATTGACAGCTGAACAAGTAACAGAGTCAAACAAAAAAATTATAATTCAGTGTTTAGGCTTCCAGGAAGTTCCAGGACACTTTCATCCACAGCGGAGCAGGAGAGGATCAAAGCTCGTCATAGAGGCACCACAAGGGTAAAATACTCAGTTTTTAAACGGCATCTAACAGTCTTTTCCAAAAGTAAGAAGACCTTGCTTTCTCCAAAATCTACACATTGTGCCAATGTGAAAACAGATGTGGAACTGTTTTGAGTTTTGCTTTTTTGCACAGCATTAGTCAATACAGCGCAGTCTAAGCCAATAAGTATTGAGGGTGCATAGGTTACAGGCCATCATATCATGGCTTTTTATTTTTAATTCATAATCTCAGTTTCAAAAACACAAACATAAAATAAAGAATTTGCAACAGTTCCCACAGCATCTACTTAGATTGTATGGCATCAGCTGAGAGTTAAAACGGTCCATGTAACTGTAACTTTTCCAAAACACTGATCACAGACCTTAAGGGTAAACATGCCTTGCCAAGAGTTCTGTCTGGTTGGGTAAGTCAGGTAAGATTTACCAATACTTTCCAAAACCTTCCTACAACAGTTTTTTAGTTCTTGAGGCTATGCTGATGCCAGTTCACGTCAATCTGGCTTCATATCCTCTTGCATTCCTCCTCATTAACATTCCTTAAAATTAAAAGTATCCTTCACCCTCATCCTCAGTCAACATTAAATTTCCACCACCGGCCATCCTTCATATCAGCAGCATGACTTCTCAGGTGGCGTGTAACCGGCTACATTGCCATCGATTGGTCGGGAGTTCTCTCGGAGGAGGATTCGAGGTGAGCTGTTGCTCTCTGTGTCCCCCTGCTGGACATAGAGGCCATTGCGAGACATCAGCTCTCTTGCCATCATCATGAAGGCTTCTTCAACATTCTGACTCTCCTAAACAGATTTAAAAAAACACAAACACACAGCTTGGAAATGACTATTTCAACTATATTCAAATACTAAAAAAATACTAAAATGTCATAGCTGTTTATTTTTTAAATATGCTTGTGTGTTACCTTTGCAGATGTTTCTAATGCAGCGAGAATGCCTCTCTCTTCTGCCAGGTTGCAAGCTTCCTCAAACTGAACCTGCCTTTCCTCTTCCAGGTCACATTTGTTACCTAAATGGAGACATTAGGGAAATTTAGGGATGTGTGCGTACACAATATCTTAAAATCATTAATATCTAAACATGTTAAGAACTTTGACTGATAATGACATGACAATCATAAATAACATTTAAAGTGAAATACCAAAATATATGTATTTAAAATTATTTTGCATAGAACAGATCTAGTTAATTAATTTGCCCAAAGTCTTTACCACCCAACTACTCCAGCAGTAACAAATGCTGCTTTGCAAATGCTGTGGTCTAGGACTCTAGAGGTACCTAAGATAACATTTAAATAATGTTAATTTCAGTTCAAGTATACACAGAAATGTAGTTTTTAAGCATCTAGAGAGCAAAGTTGAAAAATGTATGTTTGTATGAGCAAGCCAAACTAAATTGTTAAACTGTGTATTTTTAGCCAAAGATTAAGTGTGATAGCCAAGCATCATTACCACAAAAAGGAATAAAACTGTATTACCAAACTAAAGAGCAAAAGAGCTGTGGCTAAGTGGTTGAAGCATTTATGGGGTAATTGGGTAGATTAAAATCCTACTCACAGTGCTTTTTATAATCCTATTTTTATTTAATTTATCAAAAAGTCACAAAGCACTTCACTTTTTAAAGGAGAAACATCTGTAACGTGGCATTACTCCGTTGTATTTAGCAACAACAGCATTCTCAAATGTTCTTATTGTTTTGACCACCTCCATGCACACACGCTGTCCATACTTTTAATATCCATTTCAAACCCACCTATAAGTGCCAGGACTATATTTGCTGCTCCGTAAAGCTCCACCTCCTTGATCCAGTGTGCCACCGAGTCAAAAGTTGAGTGTCTTGTGATGTCGTAGGTGATCATGGCGCCGTGAGCGCTGCGGTAGTAGCTTTGGGTGATGGTGCGAAACCTCTCTTGACCTGCTGTGTCCCACACCTGCATCTGTACCACAAACACACAGATAGAACAGCTATAAAATCAGCCTGATCAGGGATACATTTTAATAATTGATGATTGAAGATCAACATGTTGGATTTGATTTTCAATGAGGTTTTACACTTTGGAATATACGGTGTGTGTTGTGTCTTTGGTACTTGGAAACTGTCAATGAACTTTAAATGTAAAAACAAGTGAAATGATAAACATGATAACTTGCTACAGCAAAATATACACTTGACAAACTGTTTGGGAGCAAACCTCTCAGCCTCCCTGTGGAGATACCAATTCTCGTCTGAGATTAATCCCCAAGGACCAAATAGACCTTTCTGGTATCATAGCAACCAGGCTCAGATTCATCCCATCATGTTTGTTTTCAATGTTCACAGGACAGAACCATGTTTTCTTAAACAGTTGATCATTTACGCTTTACTGTACAAGTTTTTTTTTTGCTATTTTTCCTTTACGTACAAGTTGAATAAATTGATAATTTCCAAATATCTGCTCTGCTACATTGCTCCTGTGAATACAGCTCTAATTTAACCAGTATATAAAATAATGTGCAGCATGAGCATGTAACAGTTTCAGCAGTGTGTTTTAATGGAATAAGAACCAATAACTGAATTTAAATTATAATCAAAAGGTTAAATGAATCGAGGATTGTGTAAATGGAGAATCCAAGAGGAATATCATCACTGTGCAGGATGAATAGGGTCTAAGAAGCAGGACTATATTCACTACTGAATTCCATGTGTTTCAATAGTGTAGCCTCAAGCATGAAGCAGTTGTTGGAGTTGAGTGAAAACACTGAAACTTGAGCCATCATTTTTGTGAATTGTTTGAACCACCCGATCTTTGGAGTTCCAGAGTAACTCAAATCATGACAGCCTAAAGATGAATGTGCTGTAACATAAAAACATGAAATGCTAAGTCGATTAAATGCAGCTACAATCCTATCCAGTGTTTATAATAGTCAGTTTTAATAAAATTCAAGGATGGCTCCCAGGGAAACCAAACAGTTTTATTCAGCTGCTGATACTGTTGTGTTTACTGTTAAATCATCGCTATTAATGATGGACAGAAGTGGAATGTTTCCTTATTATTTTTAGACAGAAATCATGTGTTAATCTATCATTTGTTTGTGCTGACTATATTCCTCTTTGGCTATGACAGAAGAAGCAACTGTAATGAAATTTGTACATACAGAAGAATTTTAAAAAATTGTAAAACCCTCAAAGTTATTTCATTTTTCACGTCTGGCTGCCCTTAGTACCTGCTAATTTATAGAAATAGCCTAATTCTCCATCAGTTTTATGATCGGAGGTCATGTGGAGTTCTATTTTTGTCCACACAAGAGTTTGTGTGGCGAAACCTGAACAACAGGTTCTTCCTGGGACCAGCCCGTCAGACTTGTTTTGGTCAAACCCTGTTACTGTAACCATAGGACGCTTCTCCATAGAGTCCCTCGCTGAAAAATGTGCCTCTGAAAAGAAGCCATGGAGTTACTCCATTTAGGAAATATTTAACTTTTAGTCATCTAATTTTTTTTCCCTACACTTTTAAAATAAATAAAATAAAAAGGCCTGCAGCAGAATAAGTGTCAGAGAAAGCGGACTCGCCAACGACCATGATGAGGATCATTTAGCAGGGAACACCAGAGTAGTATTTCTGCTAGGCTGAAGACCCTGCCCTTATTTAAGATTTTGTAGTGTCTTCCTCAGTCATTATGGCCAAATACATCCGAAAAGTATATAAAAAAAGCTCATTCTAAACTAAACCACTGTGATTTGGACCCATTATAAATCACATGTAATGAATAGATTGAATGACTAAAAGGTGATGTTTAGAGCGTGTAACTCAAACATGCAAAACCCATACACACACACATACAGAATTCTTGTGGAAATTATGGTAGACATTTTTCTTGTTTGTCTTTTTTTTCTTATTTGGTCCACTATGCACATACACATTATAAACACATGATATAAAGCACCAACCTTCACTTTTTTCCCATCGATGTCCACAGTTCGCACAGTGAAATCCACCCCAATGGTGTTCTGTTGTTTCTCTGAGAAATTCGCTGACTTGAAATTCTGGACCACGCTGGTCTTTCCCACATTAGAGTCTCCAATAAGGATGATCTTAAACAGAAAATCAAAGGAGTCATCATGCTCAGGTTCTGGTGCCTGCATTGTTGAGGCTCAGAAGAGTGTGTGTCTTTCTCTGTGCCAGTGGAGGAAATGATTCCTCCTATGGCTGCACGGTAGATCAGATGGAATGTTTGACCTTTGAGGCCAAGAGATACTATGTTATCCGTACGGTTGAATTAAGACTGAGAAAACTACAACTAAAAAAGTTGCTCCACAGCTGATTCATCCAGTAAACGCTGCAGTTTCTCAGCAGTTCGTGTATCCAGCATTAGAATATATTTAGATTAATCCACAGGTAGCCTGCAAAACCAGTTTAGAGCTGAGAGGAACTTTGTTAGGGTGCAAAAAGGAACCTTTAAAAAGGTTAGAGAGCAATAGAAACTTAATATAATCTTTTAAAATAATAGAATCAATCTAAGATATTAAATATATACAGTGCATCTAATGTGAAATACTGAATAGCTAAAAACTGAATGTATTTTATTTAGCATTCCTACTGCCTGGTGTACCCGGATAGTTCAGCCCCACCCCCCTCTTTTTCTCTTTTAGCAGGACAAAACTGCCTCAGTTCAGCTTCTCTTTTCAGCTCCTTCTCAGGTGTTGACCCACTTTATGGCCCGCAAAAGACAGCATGAATGCATATCCCATCCTTTCAGTTCCCAAGCACCAGTTCTGCTCGTCATAAAAGAAAAAAAGTCCTGGAAACAGGAAGTCTGTCCATAATCCAGGCTACTCTTGGAGGCACCGGTTACTCCCTCAAGTTTTTCTCCTCACATCAGTTTTTCCTGTCCTTACTGAGTCGAGTCTCTCGCTCCAAACAGCACCTGCAGTAACAATAGAAACCTGCCCCACCTGTTCTTGCGAGGTAGCTCAGCCTCATAACCGCTGTTGGATTCTGGGAAATGTAGTCAGTTTGCCAAGGACCCACAAAACCTTCTCAAACTCCACAATGCCTTTATTTCGAGTCAAACAGTAACCTTAAACACGACGCTATTACAATTTATTTCCAAATACATTTAAATATGTTCTATTAAAAGCTAGCTTAAGTATCAGTAATATGCTTACATACATTAATGTAAGATAGCAGTTCTCAAAATACTTGTTTAAATCTCACTTCAGCTCCTCATACAGTAAATAGTTAGTTCTTCTATCTGATAATTTGTTATCAGATAGATAACAGCTTCTTGTCTGCTGGTGTCTTGTTATGGGGGTATAGTATACAGAGGCTTACAGTACAGTATCAGTGGAGGAATGTAAAAACATTCACATGTACGTAAAGTACTTCAGCCACATAAAACTTCCCATGTCTACCAAACCACAAACAGGAAGTTAACACAACTTCCTCTCTTTCTACTTTAGACAACTTTAGTTACTAGTTATATAGAGTTATGTGACAGAGGTACCCTCTGTCATTTCTCATGTTTTCCTAACCAGTACAGAATAAGTCATCTGGTTTTAACAAGGTCTTAAAAATTAAGTCAATACAAGCTCAGATGAACAATGACAGGTTACATTTTGCCATTTATTTTACCAAAGTCAAAGTGCAGATGTAGTGTGAAAAATTGGGTACATTCCACAATTCAATAGCTTGTACCCATTACTTTTAGCATAATGTTATCTGTCTCTTATGTCATTGTAAAATAAATTTTGTCTACATTTCTTTACAATGTTGCCTCATGTTGAGGTTTGCTGGCATTCGATTATGCAAAGGAATCTTAAAACTACACCACAACATTGAAACTGTGAAACGCCTGTCTGAAACATGACCCAGTTTCAGCTTCATTTTTACCTGTCAGACAGATGGCCTGACATTTGACTCTGAAATACTTTCGTACACAGAGGAGTTAATGATCACTTCAACAACTGTAATGTGTCCAGGTCTTGCAAAATAAGCCAAAATCATAATCTCCCTATGGTTAGAGGTACTGGTGCAAACACATGTGCTTATCTGGTTTGTGCTGACCTTTTTCAGTCAGCTCAGGCTGGCTGCTCCAGGTCCCTTCCTTTTTCATCCAGGGCCTCAGAATTCTACTGCAGATAAACTCAGAATGATGTCAGTCTTTCACCTGCCACGTCTCTCTCAACCACAGCTTCAGTGGCTCAGCTTTCTCAGAGCATTGCAATGTCTAACCTCAGGATTAACTAAATGCTGGATGGTTTCTACTAATGAATAATCTCTAATTGATGGATATAAATAGCTTCAAATTGCCTAATGACCATTTCTCGATTGATGGGTGACATCAGTTACATCTCTGAGACCATTGCTGCTGTCTTTCTTTATTGGAAATGCGTTAAAGAAACACCCGAATGAGCCAAACCATCAAAATGCAAAAACCACTGCTTTATAGACATGCTCCCACTTGTTAGAGATCAAGCTTAGTGTTAGTTTAGTGAAATGTCTACGTCCAGTTGTATGACTGTCTAGAGTCATGAATTATTATTCATATGGGGAAAATAAACTACTGGGAATGACCAGATTTTTATTCATTTTATTATTTATTTTGTAATTATGCATACACCTTTAGAATTGACTAATTTCCTTTTTTTTTCTTTTTTACACAGCTGTGTAAAATTCGATCATGTTTGATAAGTTGTATTTAGATCAATTTTAGGTTTGGATTATTGTATGGAATATACCTGTATATAAAGTAGAAACTTTTTTATTTGAATTTTACATTGTAACAAAGAAATAAAGAAAGAAATAAGGTGGGATTTCAGAGAATAAACAACAAATTAACCCATTAAAAAGTAATCATGAGATTAACTTCCTACTAAATCAAATCAAACTTTATTTATAAAGCCCTTTTCATGCCAGAGGCAACACAAAGTGCTTTACATGATTAAGAAATTTAAGCATATTTCAGTTCAGACATGTTAAAAACAAAACAAACCTTTTCTCATCAAAACAGAATTACATAACAATAAAAAAACACTCATTGAAAACACGCATGTAAAAACACATACTAAAAGTAGGTTAAAATGAGTTCTATCTCAATTAATAGTTAAATCCTGCTTGTAAATTATATAATAGTTACAGTACAGATTTTTTATCTGTTAAAATATCCTTTACTTTTAAATTAACTAATATATTTGGACACACAGGAGAAGAGGACTTGAACTGTTGTGCTTTTATTATTACTTCATTGTTAAAACATGTTAAAGAATTTTCACTAAACATGGGGACACTTAATTTAAGATTAAAACCATTATGATTGCAGCATAACAATTGATTTAAAGACACCTTTTGGATCTTTCATTTCTTTAGGATGACAGAGAGAATTTACATTAAAATTCTGGCAGACTGAGCAATTCTACAGAAAACACAGGAGAAAAGAGAGGTTCTGCAGGGCACGCTCATGGAATAGCAAGTGTTGTTGGATTATGACTCATATGTCAGCAGATGCATGGTTTGGATGTGAAAACACAGGGGGCTGCAAAAATATTAAAGTGGAAGGCCCTGCCAAAACTGGGGCTCAGTTGAGGAAATAGTTTCCAAATCTGCTAAAGAGATGCATAAGATGTGAAAGGCTGTATTAATGTCCCTTTTTTTCTTTTTTTTTTTGTCTTTTATAAATTTTGCACACATTTGGGTAGTTGTTTGTTCTGCACTTAAAGGTCCTCTAAGTGCTTTTACCCCCTCCCTTAAATTGAACATATCAGCATGTTTACAAATAAGGAGCATCACAGCCCATTAGTTAAAGTATGCCTTTAAGGATTATAGCTCTAAAAGCGGTGTGTGTTTCAGTCCCTATTTTTCAATAATCCCTCTCATAGCCAAGCTAGTACATATTCCACCCGCCTCTTTTGAATACCTGCCTTTTCTCGCGGCAAAGCCAAGCATCACCCTTGTGCATCTCAATTCCAATCTTTCTGCACGTACCTGAATGCGTCACAGACCCCACATCCAGCACATCACGGTGACGTCCTGTGCGGATCCAGTCTACAGATGCCCTTACTGCTTCAACCGCAGGTTCACTGCTTTCTTATTTTCTCCATGTAAAGGGCGTTTTAAAGTCTGGAAGATCATTAGCGGCGAAGACATGCAGAAGAGCGCGGTGGTCGTGGTGGCGGATAAAACGAGCCTGAAAAGGCCGTTTATTTTTGCAAACGCCGTTCATATGGTAGGTTCATCCCTATCTTCTAATGCAGTTTAATCGAAGAGGCCAGTCTAATTTGTGATTATCTGTTTGATTTGCGTCCGATATCTTAACATCCCCCATTCAGTCTTTAATGAGCTCAAATTTTTCCTTAAGATTATATTAGACTATACTCCATCTAAGCTATTATTATTATTAATATTATTTTAACAATTGTGTTTAAATTCTGCATATAAAGAAGTGAAATTTCTGCTGGATAGATCGGGTATAGGTAACTTTAATTTTCCATCTTTATTCCCTAAAGAATATCAACAAGCTGTGATTGATTTTTTTGTGTGTTTCTTAGATGTGTCTATAGGCCTTGTTTTGTTTTGACTGACACTGCGCTGTTTAGAAATGCGTGTTACTGCTTTCCATTCGCTCTTAAACGAGCCTCTGCTCCTTTAAGAAGTGACACCGATGGGTTCCAAAATACTAAATATTCGAGATTTGACATTTCCAACCTGAAATACAACCCTAAGCCAGAAGAAGCTGTGACAGTGTGGAAAATGAGCAGGGGCCTGATATGCCTTTGACTTTTATTTGAGTGTGAAACCACAACGTTTTGTGTGGTCAGTTTAATTTTCTTTGTCAACACACAACTGAATGTTCTTTTCAGTACCTTATGAACTGGGACAGTAAAACTCTTAACACTTAAAAAATTCTAAAAGATTTAGTTCTTATTGAAGATACCAAGGATGCAGGATATAATGTCTTACTGTGTTCCATTCTTCCTGCAAATACATCTTAAGAGGCATAATATTAGAGGCCGTTATCACATTTTTGCTTTCTACACACAGTCTATTGGGAACAGCAGGCCGGCCAGTCCAGCACCTGCTTTTTCCTTAATGTCTTTCTAACGTGTGCAAAATGCTTCTTTTACCGTCTTGTAGAAAAATATGTTAATCCTTTTGGAAAGGTTTCATCTTGAAGGCAGCATATGTTACTTTGAAAGCTTAGTCCATCTCAGATGCCTCGGAGCCAATAAAATACAACGCCTACTCTGAATAAAATTAACATAAGTGGTCTCTTTTTGTGCAGTAAAAGTTTTATTGTATTGTTGTGCTTGCTACAGTAACCCACAGTAAGTCCTTGTCTATGTGGTTATATGATTTATGAAACTTAAGGGAGTGTCATTTAAGGGATTGGACATGATAGGTCCCTTAGAAATCATTTTGTTTCTTTAAATGAAAATGAATTCTCCATATCCTCCCAGCATTTTATCTTATGTGATCGTATAATAAAACACATAAAATGCTTTAGTAATTCATGCACAGTGTGCAATTTGCTAACTTAAACAATGCTTCTGTTCTTTTCTTTAAAGGCATTGTGCTTCTTCATGCTGAGAATGACGGTAATTTGGCACAGGGACCTTATACAAACGGGCAAAGTAAGACTGAGTTCTTCTATATATATATATTTTTATTTTTTTTTCTGGCTGGATAGACGTAGTTTCAGAGGTAAATGAAATATTTGTTGAGGAAGAAATATGAATTATCAAGCTTCACAGAATACAGCTAAGGATTTATTTATGCTCACGTCTATCAATTTAGCCTAAATGTGCCACAGCAGCAGATTTTTATGCCATCTTTCTCTGGGACAGGTGCATTTGGTAGCATGTGCCTGTTGAAGTGTCCTTGGTCAAGTGAGTTATCTTTGTTCATGAGGTTCTGCAGCAGAGAGTGACCTTTGAGATCTTTGCAGCCATGCTGCTGTGGCACAAAATAAAGAACAACTGGAATTTGTGATTTAATGCATACATTTAATACTAGTGTAAACTTGCTCTTTAGATGGTGTCCAGCGTTTCTGTGGCGATGATGTACGTCATAGAGGTTGGCTGCCTGCTGCTTTCAGTCCTCGGTGTTTTCGGAGCCTGCAAAGGAAAGAGATGGTGTTTGATCCTGGTAACAATCCTGCTTTATGTTTTTGTATTATTGCTCGTTGTGCGTGTTCTTGTGTCTCTGTTGAAAAATGTGTTTTAAAGTGACTCTTGCAAACCTATGTTTCTCTGTGTGTGTGTGCAGTATGCAGCTGGGATGGCAGCAGCTAGTCAAACAATCATTGTACGAACAGCACTAAGTTACCAAGATGTTTATGAGGTATGACACTTGAATGCCTTGCTTTTTTCACTTGGCTTATGTTGCTGTACAGAATTGGATCTCATTATTCTTACTTTTTCCTTAGAAACGTGTTGTTCGTGAGGAGTCCAAGCTGCTGGCAATGATGCCACTCAGTGGAACAAGCAAAGCTAACAGGACTCTACTGTATAGCATTCAAGAGGAAGTAAGCAGCTGTTATTTATGATTTAATTTCTTCTTTATACTTTTCTATGAAATTTCAGTGGGCCTAGAAGCTAATTTACTCAAATTAACCTCAGACACCCTCCAAAACAGAAACTGGCATCATGTGATGATGAGTTAAAATCTAACACTTTGTTTTTATAACAAGGCTGTTGTTTTCCCTTAAAGTTGTGGTGATTCATTACATAAAATGCTTTGGATATATAAGGAAGAACTACAGTGTCATACTGCTGAGCAGGCTCTCATTACTCCTAAAGATTTCCACATAGGAAACACTTATCCTCTGCTGGTGCTTTTAGAAAATCGGCAAATGATTACTGGATTCCTGGAGGAGTGGGGACATCGGGAAGCATAAGCTGGCAATGAAAAGCACCTTATTTGGTATTGCCTCTTCTGCTCTCTCCTCTCGCCTGTGACCTGACAATTTATCATCTTGAAGTATGACTCAACTTCTAAAATGAACCTTGAAGAAAGAAGAGACTTGGCAGATAATACACAGGTCCATCTTTTACAGAGGTCTTTTAATCACTTAAGAAGCATAGAAAAAGTGGAAGGTCATGTTGTAAACAGTGTGGTATGAACACTGTTTATGCTTATCTGACTGGTATGAAATACAACTTAAGGCTGTAAAATAACCAATGGACAACTGATGCAGATGTGCCGCATGGTAAACTTAACTGACACTGTTTAAAATGATGGGTCTAAAACAAGGATGTCAGCTTGCTGTATCTCTTCTTGTGTCTCTTTCTCGCCTCACTACTCACAAGCTGCTGTTTTCTTAGAAGGTTACTTTTTTTTTGTCCAAATGGGGCAGAGAGATGTTGACTCCGACATTTTGGGGTTGGACAGAAAAAAAGCCTTAACAAAACAGAGATAGCAGAATAGAAAGTCACTTCCTTTTATTCCACACACTTCTACTGTTCACATGGTCTTTTAAAGAAACATCCAAGTAGCCAATAGTAAAACATAAACAGCACATAGAACTTGATGTTTTGTGTAGGTTAAATGTTAATTGGTTAAACGTGAACCAGATTTGAGATGACTGTATATTTCTTTACAATGAGGAGGAAGCATGAAATGGAATAAAAAAGAAAGCAAGGGTATGGGTGAATAGTCAAAAAAAGAGGTAATTTGGTCTTTTCCTACCTCTTTTCTTTGACCTTGTTGGAAAACATGTTGGAG
Source organism: Rhadinocentrus ornatus (assembly GCA_037177495.1). Classification (NCBI taxonomy): domain Eukaryota; kingdom Metazoa; phylum Chordata; class Actinopteri; order Atheriniformes; family Melanotaeniidae; genus Rhadinocentrus; species Rhadinocentrus ornatus. The sequence continues at coordinate 16,187,819 of JBAMHW010000026.1, read as the reverse complement.
TCATGAAAAGGTGTTAAAAAAAAGTTTGTAAAGACAGGAAAAGACGACGTGCTGAAATGAAAATCTGACCTCCGAATAGGCTGGGATACAAGTCTGCAGCACTAAAACAAGTGCTTTAAAAACTTTGTCTAATTCAGTCTTATTTTAATGTTAATATAAATTACTTTGTTACAAAGATTTGTAATTAAGAAAGGAAAGAAAAGTTTACCAAAGTTAATTATGTTGTTGTACCTGACACTGTCCTCATATTATAGATGAAAATGGTCGAACATTGCATGAGAAGATGCAGCCGTAAGGAATCATGGGACGGCATTATCTACCGTCTTTCATAAAGGATGGTCCTACGAATCCTGAAATAAACATCACATCTCCTTTCCTCAGCAATTGAAAAATTGGAACAACTCTTAAGTCTGCTCCATACAGACATCCGGGTCATATCTCTCAGATAGGAAACATCCTAAGCAAACTAGGCTATTCATTCAAACATGAGATCTTTCTTTACTATAACCTCTGTGGTTTTCATATCAGAGCAAAATTACAGAATCAACAGCAGCAATATCTCAAGCAGGAGTATCTTAGGCCTCAAGCTGTCTCACAGTATTTTATAGTGCCCTCTAGTGGCAGGTTGATGTTTACAAAGCTTCAAACGGCCACATAGTAACGGACGTAGAATTACTAGTTCTGATGTCACAAGCCCAAAACATTGTTTACTTGTAGAGAAATGGCCCACATGTACAATAAAAGGCTAGATTTTTATTAATAATAATGTATTTCTAGGTAAAGTATTACAGAATCATTCCTACCCACAAATCCAGTCAGGATGCTGAAATCTGATTTTACTTCAAATTTGAGAAATGATGGTAAAGATCAGAAATAAGCTTTACGACCTGTGCTGGTGACAAAAATTTTTTTAACTTCATGAAAAGATCCATTGGTGTGTGTGTGTGTTTTTGTGTGCGTGTGTGTGTTTCACCTCTAGTTTGAATGCTGTGGTCTTATTGAAGGCTACAAGGACTGGGGCTCTACCATCCCACCTTCCTGTAACTGTCAATATCCAGGAAAATGTGTAAGTTTCTTATTTTATATTAATATAAGCATTGTTGATTATGAAGTGTCCATTAACACGGTTTTTAAGTCATAGAGACACTTTAGGGTGTTTTTCTTTTATCATTTTCAATTTAACTTTAATTTCTTTGGTTGTCTTGTGTTTTATAACACAATTTAGTGCAAAATGATCAATGGTATGAATAACCTGATCAAGTTACTATTTGTGATGCAAACAATGAAAACAGTATGTAACTATACATCCACATACCGAGCGGGACATTTGTGCGTTTCAAAGTACGAGGAGGCATGAAAAAAATAAAATGGGTACAGCTAAAAATAAAAATGTCCATATGCAAACAAGTAGAGTGAAATGTAATCTGGCTTTATCTGAGAGCAATGGCAGAGAGTTTGGCCTATAAATAACACTAGCGCAGTAAAAAAAACTAAATAAATTGGCTCTACAGTATCTAATAGGTCTTAACGTGGCTGCAGATAACAAAAATAATATAATAAGTAAACCAAGTTCTTAATTATGATTAACTATTTATGGAATTTGTTTTTCATGTTGTCATAATTTCTTATGTAATCACCTTTTTGTTTTTATTCTTCTCAGATTCGACTAAGGGGGAGTGCCACACTTGGGGCTCCAAAGAACCAGTATGTTTATCGAGAGGTAAACAGCTCCTAATACTCTTAAATAAAGAAAACTACATGTTTTTATGAGTTTCTGTTACGCTCCGGTGTGAACTTAGGAATCCAAGCGCAGACACTACGGGTGGCATACAAGACAGGCTTTATTTTCCAGAATTGCTTGGAAGGTGCGGATGTGCTGGTGGTTCGGCAGGCGGGCAGGTCAGTCAGCAGGTAAACTGGTCGGCGGGCAGGCGGGTCACTGGCAGGATAAACAGATCGTACGTTAAACAAGCACGGATCAGATGATCAGACTTAGTACAAAC
>JBAMHW010000026.1:16155440-16178075 GCA_037177495.1 Rhadinocentrus ornatus | reverse complement strand
CTCCAGGCGACCCAGCCAGGGCTGATCAGGCCCCAGCTTGTGTCCAGGTAGCGCTACCCTACTTGCCACGCCTCTCCTCCCTTGATCCACAACCACCTGCCTCTCAGTTATTTGAAGAAAAACAGCACAAATATTTCCATTAAAGACTTTTTTTTTTTTTTGTTATTTTGTCTTTTGGATTGCAATTGATTTTAAGCTTAAACCAGTAACTGACAGTTAAAATTGAGCACTGATGAACTAAAGAAGAATGTAAAAATTTAAAGAAACATTAATCTAAAATGTATTTCTGTACAGTGTCGTACCAATAAAATGCAGGACTTCTAACAATATCAAGTGTGCAAACAAAAATGTGCTATTTCAAATGCATTTTCTAAATTTATTGTCAAATTATAGGGGGACTTTATTGTTAGAACAGGAAGCTCAGTTTACAGAGGTAGAAGATATAATCTTAAAACTGGAAAGTCACTGATGGAAAATCTGTTGCTTTTATGTATAAAACACACTGTCAAAGCAGTGAGATAAAGACACAATCAAATCAAAGTAGACAAAAATTATAAACAACAAAGAACCAAATGAAAAACTATGTAAACATCCACATAAAAAAAAGATACATATATACCATGGCAAAAATAACGAGACTATTTTTACCTGAAGAAATCTGGATTTTACTACTTGCATAGTAGCGGATGATACTGAAGCAAATGTAGACAGTTTAAAAGAAACACCAGGCACTCAGACACATTAAAGCTCTAGGACACAATCTTCAACAAAACTTTTCTATTGGAAACCTTACATCCATTAAAATCTTATTCTATTGATTCAGTCTATATTTTATATATTTTTTAAAAATAGATTGTTTTAAGGCCAGCATGCACAATATCAGTACCACAAAGATTTTTTAACATGAAATAGGATGACCCCGTGTATTTATGTATTTATGAGGGCTGCACTCCACTTAGTGTGAGTTCTGCTCTTGTGCATGTTCTCCAACTAACTAGCATGCTCAGGTGCAGATATAGAATGCAGCCCATGTCAATACGCCTGAAATTGGTGCCATATTTTGAAATATTTGTTTATATATTGTAAGTCCTTTCATTATCTCAGTATTCAACAATAATACTGCATATTTTTTTAATATTGTGCAACCCTAATTTAATTCATTTGCATTCATGATCCCAACTTTCTGTTAGTCATTAGCAAAAGATGCAGAATTACGAAACAATCTTTAGGTGAAAATGCCATTAAAGAGTTCAAATTTGTTAATAGATGCACTTAATCATTTTCTGATACCCACTGAATACAGTAGAAATAAATATGATCATTACAATTGATCATAAGTATTCCCTATTTATGCAACTAAAATGATAAATCCTTCTTCAGGCATGGAAGGCTTCCAGGTTTAAAAGGTCCACTCATAATTATGTAGCTTTGTGTAATTGCATACCCTCACCATTGTGAGCAGCAGCAACAAAGATAAAACAACAAAACATACAAACAAATCAGGTACAGTCTGCATCTGGGCCCTCTACGAGATTGCAATAGTTTCCTGCTTTCGCCTCTTTACTGTAGACCACTGTAGGGGTCTCCTTCTTCCGATTCATTTGACACAAAATGATAATACACAGCACTACCGACAGCACCTAAAAAAAGAAAAACATACAGTCCTTCATTATTGTGAGAACTTTTAAAATACCCTTGTATGACTTAATGCAAGTAGAAATGGCAGAAAAAAAAGTTACAGATAAAATATCACACAGGACAATTTATGTGTTTTGTGTATCAGTTTTATGATTGCAAATGTACAAATGACAGTGATGTACATGTACAGATAAAAGGCAGACATCCTGAAGAGTACAATTACAAGAATACAGAGAGTACATACCCACAACAGTGTGAGTCCAAGCATTGTGCCTAATATGATTTGTATGTAACTCATATCAAGCTCAATGAAGTACTGAATGCATGGCTGAAATGGGAGAATAAATCAGTCAGGGCAACTTTTCATGCAGCATCCTCACCACAAAACATTTTCATATATAAGACATGAAAGCTTGTGGGGATAATTACCTTAGAATAGATCATGACTGGCTGGTCGTCGCTCCTGTTGTCAAACAATGTACTGTTTCTAGGAGCAGCCACCTAGAATACAGAGACATGGATCATTTGTAACAGGTGAAACTAGTAATAAGGTCTCAAACCATACCTTCAATTACTATTTATTTATTTATTTATAGCTACACTGACAAGTATGGCTACCTCCAGTACACTATAGGGGACCTGAATTTTAACTGTGAAACAATTTGCACATTTTATCATCAATAGTCACAATCACAGCAAAGCAGTAAAAGGTACAAGGCCATTAACTTTCCAACCAGTGCCAACATTTGTGATTGTTTTTTACTATATTTTTGTTTCCCATCTCCTTCCCCCTTCCTTTGTTCTTTCTGTCAGATTCAGCATTAATATTTAATCTATAAATAAACAAATATATATGTTTTTTTAAATAATCAAGCATCAGGAGGAACTTTATATCCATAAAGCCCTCTTCAGCAAAACGCACATATGCAGCTCAACATGGCACTTAGACCATCACAGCTGGCCATGATGCTGGACAGGACAGAGGGAAATATATATATATAAAAAGTACTCAAAACACAACTAAGTGGGGCGTAGTGAAAATGTATTAACTGGAGAATTCAAATTGAGACAGAGCATGAGTACAATGATGCCATCAAATGGGTTTGTATATACACTAAATGGTAAGGTCAGAAGCACCAGATGAACACTGACTTCATTGTGGCAGTTAGTCCCTCATAATGTAAGTTTTCTCAAAGCATTACTTTTATTTATAGTTTACATGATTTAGCATGTTGTAATCAAAATGTATGGCAAAATAAAAATGTGAAAATAATGCAATGGAACAAGCTACAATAAAAGGAAATAAAGATGGGGTAGGTGCTCACGTTGCTTTTTATTCATTTAGTTGTTTAGAGACTTAAAAAAACTAAACTGGGGTCTGCAGCACTTATGAATAAAGAAACATTTTTACCACCTGTCCCACTAAATTAACACAGTTTAGAGCTGCAAAACCCATTAGACTCTTTAAAGTAACTTACAATAAACAAATCTGTTAACATTTTATTGTTTTTTATGTGTCATGACAAAAATAAAGGCCAAATCTGCCCATCATCATAGTTTATATATCTCCAAAACAACGCTATCTAATCAATGTTCAGTGTCTACATTGCTGAACTCATCACAGGTGATTGAGTCTGCTGGAGCTGAATCGTTTTGTTGAGTCATGATGCTTGTTGTCATTTCAATGGTCCTGTCCTTGACGGTTTGTGCTGAGAGAAACACATGTCTCATTTTCTGACATTTAAGTCCAACTATAGATGGTTTGATTTTTTTAATGAATAATTCCTTTATCTATCTGTGAAAGGCTTTCTGATACTTATTATCTCTTAGGTTGCCACAAAACCTGCAGGAGTAGCCAAGTTTAGGAACTTGATCCAATTTTTTCAAGTATGAAACTTGTCAGCTTTCCAAAGAAATTCTGAAAACGAATCTCCAGTCTCCTGTCAATGAACAAATGTATCTGTCCATGTGGGATTACACTGTTTTCCTCTAAAGCAAGGGAGGGCTGAAGGCATGCGGCACAGCAGCTGCAGGTTCCAGACCTCTGACTAAACTTTAGACTTGTTTTTTATTTGTTTTTCAGTTAAAATAGTTTTCACCTTAGGAGTTGTGATCAAATAATACAGCCACCATAGAAGTCCATTTTAACTCCAAGAAATACCAAAGGGAGTAAATACTTTTTCCAAGTCAACTCTTTAAATTCCAGCAAAGGATACTATAATATCTTTCAGTGAGTACACAACTTTATGAAACGCTCACACTCACACATGGATTAGTGGATTCTTCAGCACACAGACAGGAATCTGGAATATTGTTATTCCAGTCCAAGTAGCCCTTATCCATTCCACAACACTGAAACTGAGAGGGAAGTAAAAAGCAAAGATTAGAATATACGGTATCAACTGAGAGAACAGCCAAACTAATCTTGAGGTGTGATCAGGATTAGTTTTGACACAGGGGTCACTTACTTGACTTTGTACTTCATTGACGTCATCTAACATACTGCTGGTGACATTAGCTAGTGGCAAGATGCTGAGGTAATTCCTCTCCAGCTCTTTTGCAAACTGCACAACAAAAAATATTTTCAGTTTTGCAGCTATTAGCACGTCTTGGAATAACGTTAATCCCAAAATTGTGCAAACACAAAAGAGTCCATCATCATAATAATAATAATAATAATAATAATAATAATAATAATAATAATAATAATAATTGTTGCAGCTTCCAAAACAACCCTTTTAGCCGCTGAGAATATGTGACTGGGTCCTCGAGTTTGCCGCTTTTTGTGACGCGCCAGAGGTCTATATTGACAGATATGCAGAGATCCACAGATGCATTTTAGTGCATTTATTAAGAGCAGCACAGAACTATCACAGCGCAGCAAAGATGGATGAATGGAATAATGAAGACCGGTGATTGAAACAGATAGTGAAAATGATTAATGAATAAGGAAGTAGCGAGTAGCGGTCAACAAGAAATATGGCTACTGCCCAACCCTGACTCTCTCCATTTGTGTCACAGGTGGGTGCGCACCTTTACACACTTCCGTACGTGCACACGCCCACTCCCACATGAACCACCTTCCACAACACACACACTCACTCAAGCGTACCATGCACCTCTTCACCTGTATGTGTCGCCTACAATAATTATAATAATAATAATAATAATAATAAATAAAGGTATTACCTCTGCTTTGTTAGCCAGTCCAAGAATTTTATTTGCAAGCATGAACAAACAGCCCAGGATCATTCCTACTGCAAACTAACACACACACACACACACACAGAGTGATCAGATAATCTGTTCAATCTGTTACTTTGTTTGTAACCAGAAACTCAGATGTGCTTGTTTATTTTTTTTTAACCTACCACTATTAGTGCCCACTTCTTCTGTTTCTGGATGCCAAACAAACCCAACATAACAAGGACCAGCATTACAGTAGAAACACCGTACATGAAATGCAGGCCAGTGGTAGTTTCGTCTGTCTGCGGAAAAAAATGTCAGAACAAGGTCAGTTCATTGTGAAGAGGAGTGGCTTGATACAGTTTACATGTAACACAAAAAAAATGTGAGGAGCATAAAAACTAAACGCTGCCTCTCCAAGTTTAGTTCTGACTTTGGGAACAGAAACTTGACCCTGATGATCTGAAGGATCTATACAAAATTTATTTCATTCATTGCTTTGTAAACTACTGATTGATAAATTGAAGTCAACTCTTTGACAGACAGGAAGCCAGTGTAAAGGTCTGAGGACTGGGGATATATGTTCTACTTTCTTGTTCTGAGTGAGGTCTCGAGCAGAAGCATCCTGGACTGATTACACCTGTCTGATGGACTTTTTAGGGAGAGCTGTAAGGACAGCACTGCAGTAGTCTAGTCTACTAAAGAAAAATGCATGGACAAGTTTTTTTTGTTGTTTTTTTTATCCTGCAGAGATATAAGTCATTTAATTCTCACTATGTGGCTGCTAAAGTTCAGGTCTGAGTCCATGATTACCTCATAATTTCTGTAACGAATAAAAGATGGCAGCTAAGGAAGAGCTACTTCTCAAAAAGGCACTATGTCATTGGTTGACCTGGTTTGGTATTGCAACTTCAAAGTCAGAAGTAGTAACAAAATGGTGCTAAAATAGTTTAAATATTGTTGCTAACAATGGCGGCAGCACAACTTACAGATACAAGGTTAACTGAGCCGTCATTCGTGACAGTAGTAACAATTAGTTGCGCACTGAACCAAGGTGAGAAATGTTGTTCTACGAGACGCACATGACAGCAGCAGACAACAAACTCCCGCTAACAGCCAACCTACATCAGGGCAAACATTTTCACTGCGTACCCTTTATAATAAGATAGGGCTCAGTGGACAGAAAGAATGTGGTTACGATGCATATTGCTTAGGATACGGTGTCTAAATAGTAAAAAAAACGTCACCTTACTTCATGTCAGTCACAAGTCTTGTTTTAGCCTAGATTTAAAAAAACAATATTGTGAAACGTTTTTGAATTATACAATAGCCAATGGTATAATGGCATGAAATGTTACAATTCTTTTCATGAGTATTTTGTAAAAATACTCCAAAATAAAAAGTTGTGGTTTTTTTTTGTTGCAAAAAAGGCGTTTTTATTATTTAATGGTTTTAAGTTCAGTCTCACAGTGTGAGCTGAAGCATTTTCTAAGCTATATCCCCAAAACTGACAACTAGCTTCCTGGTAATAGGGACATTATAGCTGGTAGTTACAATTATTTCCAATTTCCCTTTGGGATAAATAAAGTTTATTTAATTTAATATAATTTTGTAGCAAAGTCATAGTTCTTGTTAATAATATCATAACAAAAACAATTTTTTGTACAAGCATTTTAGTGTTTAGTTTCACTTTAAATTTAGGCAACTTCCAAAAGGGATGGGTAGCTCACATAAGCTGGATGTCATTTGTAGTTTGATTTTAATTGATTTCCTTTTGTTTTCCTTCTTTAAAAATATCATTGCTGTAGTGGTGTGTGTGGTTTGGCTCAGTTGTAAAAGGGTGAGGCAGTGGTCCTGTAATGGCAGGTGGTACTTCACACAGTTGTGGCCATTCACTAATTTTACTTTGTAGTCACATCACCCAGTTGGTTGGAACTTTTTTGCTTCATAAAATCACATTTTTTGTGCTTTTTTTTTTTTCATCACAAAAAATGCACAGTTACTATTGTGTAACAATTCCAAACAAATCAAATAAATACAAAGACCAGAGTCCTAGCATTTTGAGACATTAATGAAAACTCTTTATATTAAAAAAATAAATAAATAATCTACATCGCACCCTGAACAGGAGTGGAGTTGATGTTTTTTAATTCACTGCAAAGAATTGCTTCTTAGAGCCAGTTCGTTCCCGAATGACACATCATTATTACATGGCTACTTTATTTCAACAACATAAAAAAGCTGCTGACTTGTTATGCATCAGTTTGTAAATGGATGTCTCGGAAATAAAAGTCATCTTCACCTCAAGACACTGTACTGTAAATGCATGCCTTACCAAGTCCTCCTTGTATAAGTGTCCATGGCCAAACAGGGTGAATCCCAGCATCAGGAGACTGAGGATCTACAGCAGCAGATAAATATAGCATTATGCAATATTAGAGTAAGAAAACCAAGACTCCACAGAAAACATGTGTAAATGTCCCTTATTGGATTAGAAACATATGATCAAAACATGATTCTAGTCTCAACACTGACTTACATATGAAGTTGTGTAGGAAAATACATGGATTTTCCTAAAAGAATAAGAACTGGAGCTGGCTAAACCATGTATTAGGGTCTTGCATAAGGAAAGTTCATTGTTCTGGAAGTGTGTTTTGCTGTGCACTTCTGGTAACCACGACCATCTGGCATGTTGGAATTCTTTGAAAACCCAGGGAATTTTGAAGAAGAATGTCATGCAATGTGTGCATAAACTCTAGGTCATTAATTACCAAAGTTTCCAACAATGGAAAAGTCCATTCAATGATTACAAGCGTATGTCCAAGTCCACTAAAACCTGCTTCCTTTCTGGAATGTTTTTGAGATGGTCTCAATCCATGGCTTTGAAAACAATTAAAACCCTTTTGTGAGACTTAAGTGAAATGGTTGTGTGGAAAGTGGAAGTGGAACACATTGCATCTGAGGAAGGATCTCTTATCCCAAAAGATTTGAGTCAGACGCTTGTGAGAAAAGATCAAAACATGCTGAAAATGTCCAGCATTAATGGAGCATTACATTTAAATGACAGGAAATACAGCTTATAAAGAAATTGTGTGAGTGTGTGTGGTTTTAAACCCTAAACATAAAGCTATAAGAAAGCTGCAAGGATCATTACAAGGTCTGTACATGTTCTCAGAGCCAAGGCATTGTAGTAAACACACAGCTGAGAAGGTATATCATAAACAGGCAGGTGAACATCAGATATGTAAAAAGATTAGCAAGTTAAGATATCGCCACAAATCCTGCCTAAGCAAGCTGAGCCACGTGTCGCATAACAGGTTCCATCTATATTTCTTTGGTACGAAGAAAAAGTACAAGATGAGGGAAAGGTATGACAAAAAATCTCAATAAATTAGTTGAAATTAGAAATAAACTTAGTAAGCAACCCATGCAGGCAAGATCTAGCCCAGATGTTGAATGAAGTTCAACCTGCTGGCATCACCACTGGCTTTTGCAACATGTTTTTTCTGAGCAAAACATGGATGAAGAATAGCCTAATATTTAATGATGACAAAAACAACACACATCTATGACAAGCATATATGCAGATCAGGAAAAAAAATATGAATTAAAAAAAACAAAAACATCCTAAAGCATCAAAGCCGGATTTATTTCCTTGGCAGCTTTTACACTTTCTGTAACAAGCAGGCATCTAGATTAAATATCCTTTAGGCTTGAAGAAAATGAACATTTTTGCTATTCTTATTACTGACACATTACTTAAGACAACTTAGACCCAAAACACATTCAACGTCCTGTTTAAAACATTAAATGGTATCAACAGGGAGATTTGGAACTGAAGCATAAATTATAAATACTTCTAAGATGGCCATCTTTTTGTCCATTCCTATTAACCCATCAGGGGTTCATTTTTGAGTTTATTCCAACTAGTTGCTGTTCCTCTAATAAGCTAAAGAAAAAGCAGTCAGTAAGGTATATCATTTACACTATATTATACTGAGCTGAACCACAAGCTGAAAATGTGTATTTCTTATGGATTAAACTAAAACAAATCCTAACATCTGCAGTAATTCTCTGAGCCAGGCTATGGTCCGTTTTATTAGATTATCCTGGAGAGAAACAACAAAAGGAAAAACACTTACCCCCATGACACTTAGCAAGGAAATGTAACTCCGTTTCAACCACACGTTGACTTTCCCCATATTCTTTCGTTTGGATCCAGCACCAGACAACTATTAACGCTTTTTGTTTACAGAGACAAGCGCTGGATTGTACGGACAGCTTGTTGTGGTGCGATATGCGTTGTCCCGATGGGTGGAGACTGAGAGAAATCCATTTGTACTGTTAGTAGAACACACTCCCCATCTAAAAGGAGGGGTGTGTATGTGCTTAGAAAAAATAGAATCGTGGTTCCTTGTAAATATATTTTATGTACCGACTTCAAAAAGTGTTAACGTCAGTTTGTTTTTTGTTTTTTATTCATTTTTGACGGTAAAGTGTGCTTTTGGTCCGGCTAAGTGCATCTTGGACGTTTTGAGCTGAGAGATGATGCCCGATCAAGACCGTAGAGTGTTGCGCAAATCTATGCAGTCAATTAAAAGTCTGTCCTAACAGTTTACATTTAATAAAAAGAATATAAAGAAAAACTAATGAAAATGCTGATTTGGCGCAAAGCATTTTTTTTTCTCATTTATTGAAGTAAAATATTAACAGTGAATAAAGCCATAGAATGGGATAGGAATGATCACACTGTCACACTAAACACAATCTGTTGATTCTTTACTGTGTTGAATGAATGAATGAATTATGTATTTTAATCATGTTATCAGTATACATGGAATTGTTACATATAACATGGAACATTGCTAACCAACACATTTGAAAATGAGCACAAGCTCCTTATTCCATTTATTAGCCTAATTATATGGTGTTATATACATGCTACTTTAACATGCTCACAGTCACAAGTAACGATAATATTCATATAATACACACAAAAAAACATAAACTTAAATAGCAATAAGAGAAAACCCCAAATGACTGTCAACCCCTCCCTCTTCCCTATGTGAAAACCATGTGTTTGTACTGCTTCTTGAACTAACTGATGCTTGGACATAAAGTGTGTTGGCCTTTATTCTTCAATAATAAATATTTTTGTAATAATTGTTAGGTAATTATTTATTGAAATCTAGACTTTTTTAGAGAAAAAGAAAAAAAATTGTTAAACATGTGCCTCCCTTTTCCTGGCCTGTACCCATTACTGGCCCCCCATTACAATTTTATAGACCCACCTTTGGCTTGACGTTGCAAATTGTGACAGAAATCCAGAATCTTCATTCAGCAACAGTTTCATGGCACGATATGAGATAGTCCTGGAAAGTATATAGTGTTGATTTTAGCTGGGCTTTTTTTCTTCTTCTTCTTCTTTTTGTTTACTTGTGAACACATAAATAACTCCATACAGTAACAGAGCATCACAACATTTTGTGAAACAGTCATGTTGTAACTCTTGCATCACATTTTATGCCACAAAATCAATATTCGAAGGTGTTGGACAATGGCGCTACACACTGCTAACTAGGTGAATTAATTAAGATAAAATCTCATCCTAACCACTAATATCTTTAGACAACTTTATTCTTTCCATATTGTTGCTGCTGTTGCTTTCAAGTACTTTAAGTAAAGGATGTTTTTGGATTGAGTTGTGAGGCTTCATGGTGGTGTTTTGGTTTGTACCATCTGTTCACAGTAAGAAAATTCCTGGTTTAAACTTCATCTTGGACTTTTGTGCAGAGTTTGGATGTTTTTCTCATGCATGCATGCACAGCTTCTCTCTGGTTAGTTTGGCTTTTCTCCCAGAGTCCAACAACATGCATGCTGGATTGATTGGTGATTCTAAATTCACCCTATGAGTAAGTGTGAGCATGCATGGTTGTTTGTATCTGCGTTGGCCTGGCAATCTGGGACAGCAGTCAGAATAGGCTTCTGCAACCCTGTATTAGATTAATCAGGTATACAAAATGGACAGGATGGATGAATGTCTGTAAAACATCTTTTTTTCCCCCAGCTTACAATTTATTGTGGGGCACAGTGAGTAAAAAGACTGATAGTGACCCTTTAGGTGTAGAAGGAAGAGACGCCAAGAAATTACCAGACAAAGTAGAAACAATAAACAGTTAATTTTCTCTTTCTGTGTAAGCTCATCTGACCTCCATTACACACTTTGACAGCTGTTGCCTCAGAAGTACAAATAAAGGCTCCAACTTATGACCCTTCATCAGATTATCACATGTACACACCTACACCACATCTTCATACCTGTCTGTTAAAAGCAATTCAGACTCACACACATACGTAACGCTCATTAGCTGGTCCATGAAGTTCCTCCAAAGGAAAAAAAAAAAACAAAAAAAAGGGCATGATGCACACAGCCATGTAGAAAACAATATAAGGGCAGTTATAGACACGTACTGTACACATAAAGCTTTCTTAGTGCTTTCAAATGTTTCAGTCAGCTCCACAAGTAAATATCCATTAGATTTTTGGCAAGCATTCACACATCTGTTTGAAATGAAGAAACATATTTTGCCTTGCAGAGGATGTTAGTGGGAGGAATGACACAAAGACTTGATTGCCCAAAAACCTCTATGTTGCCTCTTCTGTTGTTCCCTTAGTATCAATTTGGAAAACAGTCACAGAGTCCAACAGCTTATGTGAGCTACTGTTGTGCTTTTTACCTTTTTATATCTTCTTTGCCTTCCTTTTCACCTACTTATGACTGTTCCTGGACACAATACAATGTTTGTCGGTCTTTGTCTGTGGGTTGTCAGAGTGGACCTAAAAAATGTATAAATAACAGAAAAACAGGGTTAGGCACAGTGATGTGTTACATCACTGACTGCTATTGTGTTTTCGGTTTTTACAACACTGAGGGACTCTTTACCAGCCATTAATAATAAAGGATGAAATTTCAGAATCTCATTTAGTAAAGGCCAACACAAAAATAACAAGATTTATGTAAAAATTGTCCACTTTTCACTTTAGTAATCTCTACAGATCCATATAATTTCTCACAGAGATGTGTTTGCAGGGCCATGTGCCGAAGTGGCTGAAAGCAGTACATTGGAAACATATCAATGTAAATATCATTGTGAAATCTGGAGCCTGGGGCCGTAACAGTCCACGCTTCCAGGATTTGCAGGAAGTTATGCAACTCATTTGGATCTAAGGCCTTCAAATAAAGCCTTTATTTTAACTGTCAAGAATGAGACTTTTATTCTGTGAGAATTGGGAATGCATTCTTTTACATTCCAGTCAAAGCCCTGAATGAAGTTTTTTGTAAATTATGCAAATAACCCCTTGACTTTTTAAACAGTACCAAGACTTGTGCAATAGCTTTAGGTAATGTAAGTTGTTATTTGTTACAGTGTTCTTCACATCAGTCTCAGGAGGTTCCTTTCCCTCACAAGTTTAGTGGAAGAAGAGCTTGTCAAACCAAACAGCAGTGACTGTGGCACTGTTAGTACTAGCCTACTTCTGGGAATCTCATGTTTTCAAACAGTCAGTTTCGTTGTAAGCCAGGGTGAATATGGAAAGTTATTGTCAGTAATTCAAACACAAACTGGGTTATTTACAACCAGTTCTTTGGGGAAAAAAGCAGTTTGTTACAATAAGCATTAAGCTTTGACATTCAACTATAGAATCAAGATTATACAGTAACAAACTAAATATTTGCATGTACTTTTATTGAATATTGAACACAGGAGGCAGAGTGTATAGAAGAAAGCTTCTGGGTTAAAGTTCAAAACAAAATTCAAATGCAACACATCATATTACAGATGCTCTTCTTTATTTGAGTATATGGCAGGAAAAATTGATTTTCCCCCTAGAAAAGAAAAAAAAAGTTTAAAACTGAATGAAAATATCTAAAGGGTTATAGTAATACCAATAAAAATTGCTTGGTACAGATGTCCTTTGTTGGAGTGAAAGAAAAACAGCTGGGTCAGTAGGTAAATGAAAACGGGTGTCATAAGTCTAAACATGTAACATGTGAGCTCTGGGGGATTGAAAGGCTAAAAGAAGAGAAGGAAAAAAATTAACATAACACTTTGTACAAGAATGTCCAAGTCCAAGAAAACTAGCGATTTTGACAAAGAGCTGGGTTTACAAACTCAGAAGATGAGCTTTGACTTCACCATCTGATTCCAAATTAGAGATTTTGGAAGAGGATGTGAGGAATCTTCCATTATTTTTAGCAGCTTGTGCAGCATTCTTTCCTATACAATCAGCTCCAGAGTTACCTCAGCACATAACCAGCCTTTTTGATCAGTTTGTTCAGCCTCTTTAAGCCTCTTGCTCTGATGCTGCTGCCCCAGCAGATCGCTGCACAACAGACTGCACTTTCCACAACAGACGTGTAGAAAATGGGAAAGTGATCCCAAATTTTTAAGCAGTATTGTATATAAATATGAATATATAAATATTAAGTTCCTTATAAGTTTCCTTTAGCATGTTCGTGCTGACATAATGTATTTGTCCAGTATATTTATGCAAGACAAAGATGATCACTTGTGATTAAGATATAATGCTTAATATTAAATTAACAAACGTATTTTTTCTGAAATTGCTTAAAGTTAAGTGAAATTCTTTTATTGTTAAACTCAAATTTAAACTAAATATCTGCATCCATCTTAACTTAAACAAACCACTTCAAAATGTTAAAACTCAACCAGGAAGACGTTGACGTTATCAGCAACCGGTTTCTTTAAGAAAAGTCACGTGATAGTCACATGACGCGGAAGAAGCCCGAGTTCTCCTGGCGTGGTTGTGTTTACAAGCGCCTCGTTTACGTGCCGCTTGTCGTGCAGATACGTAAACAAACAGTTAAGTTATTTTTTTAATTAAATCATATTACATTTATACTACAAATTAGAGACAGCAATGCACGTTATTTTCTCCCCTCTAACAGGAACAGCTATCTGTCATCGAAGTGGAGGTAGGTCTACGAGCACGCTAAAGATATTTCTGCAAAAAGACGGACAATTTCGCAAAAACATCACATTCCTTCAGCAAATGAAGCACTTGCTATCCTTTTAAGTACCCTAGTGCGTTTATTTAAGCCTTGTCAAAATTCTACTTACCTCAAAGTACCGTCCTGACCTAACTGTTAGCATAATCCATTGTGCGGGAAACACGCACAACAGATTTTACATACATATAGATGTGTGTGTGTGTGTGTGTGTGTGTGTGTGTGTGCGCTTTGCATTGCAGTTGCGTTGCTGTCAACTTTGCTGATGTTTATCATACAGTATATATATATTATTTTTTTCTTCCTTTTTACAGAATAATTTAAAACTGAGCATGAAGCAAGACAGTGAGGCTGTGAACGTCCCTGCATATTTCATATCCAACCATGAAGGATTTCTTGGAAGCATCAAAAACATGATTGAAGACTTTGTGGTGACTGAAATTGATATTAATGGGAAATATGTAGGATCAGCTGCAGCCACACAGACCCCAGGTTCTGCCTGCTCTGAAGATAAAACCTGTGCAAAGTTTAAGGAGAATAGTCATTGTTTAGTGTCACAGGACAGTGATGTTTCACCAGAGTGGGCGGTAGATACCCCCCTGCCAAGTTTAGGCAGTTTTGATTTAGATGTTATTTTAGGCCAGTCAGTCAGTGAAGAACTTGAACAGTTTGTCTTGACTCTCAGAGATAAAAATCCAGCTGAGCTGGAGCTTTCTCTGGGATCCTTCACAGACAAACACCAGAGAGCCAGTGTCCACCGTGCCATCAGGCACCGGTTCCCCTTTCTCATGACTGTCACCATTCAGCCTGAGATCAGGGTGAGGGAAGACCCAGACTACAGAGAGCTGTCTCGACTGGTCAAAGAGGATGAAGCAGAGGACTTTTTCAGGTTTATAGATGCCAAAGTGCAAGGCTCATCTTATACATTTGGACCTGATGACAATAAGGAGCACAGGACAGCGGTCCATCACTTTCTGAACCGAAGGTTTGGGAAACTGGTGGAGACGAAAAGCTTCGTTGACCAGGGGAGGACGTCAATATCTGTCAGGCTGAGAGAGAACCGGAGGCCGAAGAAGAGAACTGCAGAGGAACGCAGGGAAGAAGATATTTACACTGGTAAGATAGAGGATTTCTACTCAGTCTTGATTATCTTCTTTATTAAAAAAACAAAAAAATGCAGAAATAGTAGGGTAAAGAAAAATAGCATACTTTGGTTTTAGTTCAAATTGTGATGGGACATTAAAGAGCCTTTGCATCATCAAGCAACATGTTCTCAGTCATGGTAGAAGGTCTATTTTTTATTAGGGGTTATACACAAGCTAAAATAAACCAGATGCCAGTTGGGTCTAATTGGGAATAACAGTGACGTATAAAGAGCTGCTGTGAACTAAACTGATGAAAGCAAGTATTCCACCTAACTCGACTGAAGTGGGGAGTTGGTGCTACAGCCAAAGTTTTGGTTAAATACTGGCTAATTGGCTCAGTGGTTTCTGAAAAAATATATGTTCCACAAATGCAAACCAACGCTAATCTGTAGGTTAAAAGTTGGCTTAGGAAAACCATAATATCATATTTACAAAGCTAGGCGTGGTGAAAAACATGTTGTGTGTGTGTGTGTGTGTGTGGCCTCTCAGCATTCACACTGTGTAAAGAGAACCTAGAGACTCTGGAGGCCATCAGTTACATGGCGGCCGCTCTCGGGATCCTGCCATCGGATTTCACCTACGCTGGGATCAAGGATAAGAGGGCCATCACCTACCAGTCCATGGTGGTCAAAAAGATCTCACCTCAACGGTTATACTGTTTGTCTTTCACAGATTTGGTTAGTTTGGTCATCAAACCCTTGAGTGACAGTTGCTATTTTTTATTGTGTGTACTGTTAGGTTGAAAGAGAAGACGGCTGACTTTGAGAAGAAAGGGATGCACCTGTCTCAGGTCCGTTCTGTCAGTGAGCCTCTAAGACTGGGACGACTGCAGGGGAATCACTTTGACCTGGTTGTCCGCAATCTCCGACCCCATGGAACAACGGACACACACTTCTCGGGTGCAGAAATACAAACTCGCCTGGCAGCCCTCGTAAAAGAAGCAGTGGAGAATGTCAAGGTATCAAATATGTGCTGTTGTTTTTTTCCTAATTTAGACATTGAGTAAAAATGTCTCCCATTTATTTAAGTAAAAAAGTTTCATGTTTCATGCAGTTTTTTAATCACCGTGTTTTTTCTCCTCTGTAGACCAAAGGTTTTGTAAACTACTATGGACCGCAAAGGTTTGGGAATGGACAGAGCGTTCAGTCGGATCGAGTAGGATTAGCTCTGCTGAAGGAGGACATGGTAAGAAACTGATAAGTCAAACTGAGATGGAGCCGACAGTGCTCGCAAAATCGGTAATTTTCTACATGATTGTGTTGATGTGTATTGTTTTGTGTGTCAGGTGAGTGCTGTGCATCTGTTCTTCACTCCAGAGGAAGGTGATGATCCTCAGAGCCAAGCAAAGAGACACTTCCTCCAGACCGGTGATCATTTCAGTAACATATCTTGTGAAAATATGTATAAATTCATCAAGCAACAGCCCAACTTCACTACAATTTTCTAGAACAAGTTTCTTGGTTTTTTTTTTATTTCTTTTTTCCAAATAATCTGCTTAAAATCTGGTATTTTATAGGGTCTAATTATTAATCTAGCTGCCATATGACATGTTGACAATCCAAATTTTGAAACCATTTAAGATAAACTAGAGTCTTATTTTCCCTTTGATACTAGGTAATGCTAAAGAGGCTTTGGCATTGATGCCGCTGTCCAAGCCCAGGGAACGGCTCATGCTTCGAGCCCTGAACCGCTATGGTACCGGTCCAGGTGGTTGTGTCCAAGCCTGGCTCAGCCTGCCCCACAGCATGAGGGTTTTCTACCCTCATGCGTACTGTAGCAGGTCAGTAGGTCAAAGTGAGCACCTAATTTTTAGACTTTTAACACTACTTTGTTGTATTGAATGTATTTAAATGTTAATTTTTGCTGTCTTATGAAGTTATTCAACTTCAAAATAATTAGAATATTAATGTCAAGGGAATTTCAAAGAGTATTCAGTACTTAAGTATGTAATTTTAATAGTCATCTGGATCTGTTTGTATTTATTAGAGTGTGGAATGAGGCAGTGGCACACAGGCTAGCAACGATGGGTCACTGTGTCAGACAAGGAGATCTGGTGTGGATGCAGACAGGGCAAAGCAACATGCAAGACACTGCAGGAACCAGCTCTCCACAGGTAAGAAATATTAAGAATATGAAGACATTTGATTACTTTTTAATGTATATGTAACAAATAGAAAGGTCTCACTTTACAATTTATACATATTCAAAGTCAGTAATGATAGTATTCCACAGACCTTTATTGATTTAAAGCAGATATCTACAACCATAGCAAGCTGTTTGTAGGCCTCTTGACACACCTCATACTCAAAAAGCAATGCTAGGCTATGTACAGCCTTGGTGTTGAGTCCCATTGGGATTGAGATAGAAAAATATAGATATTAGTTTGGATTTTCTACTGAATCCCAGTTTGAGGAGAATCTTGTTCCTCATAAAACCCTGAAGTAGAGTGTGGACAAAAAAAAGGAGCTGATGAGTGTTTAGGCATTGGAAAAGCTGATAACAAAGTAAGTAAATAAAAAGATGTTAGCTTTTTGGCCAAATGCAAATTATAACAAAATTACAGAAGAACGACTCATTTCACTGAAGCAAACAGATTATTTGCAAACACAGCAAAACTCTTCATTATCTTTGCCCTTCCAGATCCATGTGGTGACAGAAGAAGAAGAACAGGCAAGGGTTTACACATTACAACAGGTGTGGACTTGAATGAGCTACCTTCAGAGTTTCAGCTTGATTCAATAAATTATTTGAGCTAAAACGTTACTTTGTTGTGCCGTCAGGTGTTATTACCAATGCCAGGAAACACGGTGAAATATCCAGAAAACACCATGGGGACTTGGTACAAGGAGAGACTGGCCAGAGACGGACTGAGCAACTGTCTATTCAGAGTCAGCAGCCTGAAACTGAACCTGCCTGGCTGCTACCGCCCCCTGCTGGCATTCCCACACAACTTCAGACACCGGCTGCAGAGAGCAGCCAGCGCCGATGGTGGAGGACTTCAGACCTCAGAATCCAGCTCCCTCATACTCACCTTAAACTTTGACCTGGACTCCTCCTGTTATGCTACCATCTGCCTCAGAGAGATCATGAAGTGTGACCCTTGAAAATGTAGTTGATTATGTTTTGTTTTTCATTGTCAGTGACTGTAATACATGACTTTGGTTTGTTGTACTCAGAAGAAGAACGTGGCTTCACATAAAGAAAAACATTAGAATGTGCAGTTGATAAAATGTGTACTGAAATGGTGCCACTGCCAAATGTGAACAAATTTAAGTGTACAAGTGTGTAAACTGTGAGTTTTCTGTGCTTTCAATAAAAACTAGATTAATCAAAACATCTGCTATGTTTTTTGTTTAAGTTTTTGCACATTTCTTTTGAAATTTTGTATTCTCCACAAATAGCAATCATAATTCTTCACTTGGTGTTTATTATGTCAAACCTGCTTTTTGACATTTCCCAGTTGAGAGTTAAATGTAAATATGAAGAATAATGCTTTGAATGCATTCACTCTAATAAGCAACCAAATCATTTGGCCAAGTGAAAATAGTCTGGTGTAAAGAAAAGAAAGGACAAAAAACTGGTGCATACCCCTGTAAATTTTTTTTATTCATAATACATTTTTATTTTGATGCTTTTGATACTATGTTTTGGATCATGGTAATTTATTTTGCTCCAATTTTTTTTTCAAAATCCCTGAATTATGCTTAAAGCCTCACTACTGAACGGCCCAAATAAAAGCTAATTCAGCATCCATCTTGCATCCTGTCTCTTCTCTGAGCTTTCTCCAGCCAGTAAAAGTCAGTCCAATGTTGACTCTATCTCTTCCTTGCTTTTGCCCATAATGTCCTCCTGGGTTTCTTTGCGGGATGAGTCACAGTGTATGTTCAAAACAACCAGTGGATTGATATCAAGTTGCTAGTGTGTGATGTGTTGCTGTAAAGTGTAATGCTTCTGTGAAGGGATGCGCCAGGACAAAGGGGAAAAAAGGAAAAAAAAAAATAAAAAAGTTAGAGAAGAACCGTTTCTTGTGGTACTGCTGGGCAATGATGGCTCCAGGGATGTACATAACAAATGTCACCATGCCATCAAAAGAAGTTGGAAACTTCGAGTTTTAAAGCCAGAACTTTATTTATTTCTACTTTAATACCATTCAAGTGACATAAGTGGCTGGTTTCTGTGACCCAACCACTTAACTAAACCAAGCATAAGAAGAAAAAATAATGTAAAAAAAAGTTTGTTTAACAATGACAAAGAGTGAGAAATTTTAGTCACAGATATGTCAAAAACAAATGTAGTGAAAGATTCAGTCCCAAGAATTTCATAGTCAAGCAGGATGGTTGCACTGTAAAAAAGTTTTATTTCTTGTGATCCAATGGCCCAAATTGGTAATCCAGAGGTAAACATATCTTAATACTGTTAAATAAAGAAAACTGCATGTTTTCATGTAGGTGAAAAAAACAACAAAAAAAAAAACACCACTAGATGGAGACAGCAGACATATTGTAAATAAAACACCAGGCATAGTCCTGCTGATGTTTTTTTGTAAAAAAAAAAAAAAAAACAAAGTTGGTAAAACTAATCGGTTAAAGAGGAATTTAGCTGCTGCAGGGTGCATCAGATTACTCTGAGCTAAATTGGGATGATAATGACATCCTTATCTGAGAGAAAACAGCACCTGCTACAAATTATTAAAATGATATTACACTTCACATCTGTGAACTGAATCCACCACATCAGTATGGATGATCCACTCCCATGTACATTTAGAGATGTAGCTCAATGAGAAAGCCATTTTAGGCTCCAATAAAAAACATAACACAGCATAACATTCTTTTGCTGAGACACTCCTGTTGAGGGAAGTTCAGCCAGTTTCGCCTCCTGCAAATAATTTATGAAGTTTTGAATGGGAATGTTTAAAGACAGCAGCATATAAAACCTTGCTCATTAATAACTCACACTGAATAAACCTGCAAGCTGTGTCAAATACCTATTACTCTCAGAAATATGAAATGTGATTGTCTAACCAGTTGGAGGTTGGTTCTGACATGCAGCCTGTCATCAAACCAAAGCAGTGTTTGATTAAGTATCTGCCTGGTGTCTGCAGTAATGAGTTCCTTCACTTGTTGGTGAAGTTTTGGTGAACCAAAAACTAACAGTTCACACTACGATAAAAAAAAAAAGAGTTTATAATTAGGATTATACTTACAGACTGAATCATTAGAAACTGTTAACAGTAATTGGCATTAGTAAGCTGTAAGTAAGAGAGAGATAAGGACTGTACATTATATTCAGTAGTTAAAGTTCTTCCAATCAGACAGATAGCAGTGAGCAACTTTTTCCCTCAGCCTCGGGCTTATTCCCGGTCCAGCCGGCTGTGGATAAATGTTGACCCAATTCAGCGGCACAGATGACAGAATTATTATATGTCTAGTAAGTCGAAAGTCTGAGCAAAGGCTTGAGAAAGAGATGGTTATGAAAGACGTTTACTTTCAATGTACTGTGCTATATTCCTCCTCTCAAACAGAGAAATAGGAAGGAGTATGATGGGCAGAGGAGCTAATTCTGGCCAAATGACCAGAGGAAAAGGGTATGAGAGTTGTTGTGCATGCAAACCCCAAAGTCTAAGGAGTACAGACAATTGATCTTAAGCTCTAAAAAATGCCTTATTTTACAGATTTTTCATACTGTACTTGATGATATCGCCAATGAAACAGATTTTCTTGCTATTTTATTTTTTTTAAAATTAAACATGATGAATAGCTGTCTTATGTAGTATAGGAAGACTGAAGTTTTATGAGGGAACCTTAAATATACAAAATCTAAAAAGGAGAGTTTCAGATGGTGACAAGACGCTGTCACAATGTACAGAATCATATGCATTTAATGTTTAAAGTGTAAAATTTAAAATTTTGAAAGGTTGCAATTGCAAAAAAACAAGGATATGTGAAACAATGAAAGACATAAAAAATAAGTCTTGAGTCTAAATCAGTGCCAAAATACTTCAGTATAGCAGTAATGGAGGAATTAAAGACCACTTAAAGCAAGCACAAAACAAACAAAAACAAAAAAGAAACAGTATGGATTCCTCCATAGGCACATGCAGAGACACACATCGATGATTAGTCATCTAAACATTCAAGTGACCTTTGACCGGTCAGAACTGCTGCGGCTGATTGGCAGGCTGCTCTGTTTTCAGCAGAGCAGACACTGATATGCACGTGTACCTGTGTTTGTTTTGAGCTTGTTTGCGCCTGTGAGAGACAGTGTCTCCAAGTGTGTATTTGCTGTTGTTTCTAGGCCCCGTCAACCGTGTTGCTGCAGGAGCCACGGCTGAGTATTTTCCAGACGTCATGAGAAGTTGGCTAAGCAGAGGCAATACTGCTCTTTTCACAGCGTTAACGTGCATTTTGACCAGTCTCAGGAAACTTGCTTACTTTGGGCTCATTAATACAATAAAGACCTTTTGAGTTGTCCAGGGTCTACATAAAAATGCGAATATGCACAATTTAGGATTTTTGAATGTCTTCTGTTTTTCTTGTACACTTGCATTTGTTTCACTGGTTTAAACGATGTATTTAAATGACATATTGAGTTAAAAGTAGGAACACATAGGTTCTTGGACTGGATTCTGGTACTTTGATTGCAAGGAATAAAGCATGACGTTTTATTAAAACCAGACTATAAAATATTTTGAAAGTTGTTTTCCCACAAGAAATTCACATTTCACATACAGGCCATTTAAGTTCTTGACAAAACTAATTTACATCCATTCTAATATGCCATCTGTGTTGGTTCTGTTACTGCTGTAATTATGCTACATATCAAGGAAGAACAGTAAAAGTAAACATACGTGGTGTCTCACGACTTGACTTGACCATGTTATTATGGCACAGTGTCATTCATCAGTTAAACTGCTGGATCTCTTTGCTGTGCAGAACCTTGGCCATCATCCATTTCATGAAGTCCAGTCTGCATCCCACATGAGAAGCCTGCGTGTGGAAAAATGCACTGACCCGATAACTGCAGCTGAGATATTGACAAGGGGAGAGGACGGGGAAAAAGCAATGCCTGCATCAAATGAGATTGATTAAAGGTTACATTACTGCGGCAGTGCTTTGGGAGCATCACTGCTTACCGTACACCCAGAACAGTTAGATCTATAGTCCACAGTGTGTACTGATAAATACATAAATTCTCATTCCATTTAAAAAGATGTGATAAAAGATTAACATTTTTCAAAACATTTTAAGATTGCAGCTACTTCCAATTAAGCACACATGAAAAACAGAATATATGCTTCCTTAACATGGTTATGATAAGCATTTAAAACCAAAAGAAATTCATGCATGTTACAACTGTATCTGGTGCAATATCACATTTTCTTTGGCATTAAATTTGGACCACCACACACCAAAGTACACTGTGGTTCCAACAAAACACAAGTTAAACAGAAAAAGAGAACAGCTACTTCTTCTTTGTTTTTTTATATTTATATTATATTATTTATTTATACATATATATATATATATATATATATTCATGCAGGTGGACTTCTTAAAGCCGGACTAACAGGTCTTTGAGGGTCAGAATTCTAGCTGATAGACAGGTGTTCAAATACTTATTTGCAGCTGTATCATA
>JBAMHW010000026.1:16104391-16133531 GCA_037177495.1 Rhadinocentrus ornatus | reverse complement strand
ATTAGCAGTAGCTTGGTACTAAATACATGGAGGGCACACTTGTAACTTATTGGCATAAAAAAATAATAATTATGTATTGTTCTGTTCCTCATCACCTGACGGGACATTCAAACTTCACATTTATGAATCTCTGCCACTTCCGTAGTTGTAATAATGCTCTTCAACGGTGAGGCTGCAGTAGAGCACTACTCGGTTGATTGTAATATATTAGCGCACTACTAGATGAGAGTAATTCTTACACACTGCGGCTTTAAAGACCAAGTCTTCTGTACATTTCTGAACATTTCAGTTCTGTACATTGGGCCTCTTACTCTTACAGTGTTTGGTTTTGTTTGTGAGAGTCTTCTAAATAGTGTTTGGTTCCACAAAAAAAAAGAAAAGAAATAATTTATATGTGAGGATCATTATCTATAAATATTTTTGTTTATTTTCTGTCATTTAAAGTTGTTTAAACATGGAAATTTCCAATGATGGTTATATCTAGAAGAAGTAGTTGCATGGAAAAAACAAACAGTGCTCTTCATCTTTTAAAAAATTAATTTTTTAATGCTGTCGATTTCTGTCAGCTTATGAACCACTACCTGACACTCCTTATTTGTCTGACCTTTCTGCCTGTCAGCTTGTCAGTACAATTGTTAACCACTGCCAGTCATTATTTCTTTCTTCAACCCATTTCTGTCTGTGATGAGCTCACACATCAGACAGACAGGCTTTTTCTGCTCAACAGCCTGTCAGTGTCTTTCCCTGGCAGCTGCCGGGGGTTTTCCTTTAAGTGGGAGCTTGGCAACGCCTGTGCCGTCTTGAGGAACACCCAAAGGCTATTTCACCCCTTTTCCAGCCTTCCACTGCTTACCTCTCACCTCTTCCTCTGCAACTCCTGTGGTGTTATAATGACATGCCCTCTAAAATGACTCTCTCTTCCTATTTCATCAATCTAAACTCATTCTACCGTGACAGAAAGACTGGAGGGATCTCCCTAAATGAGGCTCAAATGTGTACACATTAGCGTCAGCAAATATGATTCTGCAGATAGAATGACAATGCAGTTTTCCACTCCTTGATTTTTATGGCTAATATTGTTAATAGCACAAAATATATTAGTTTCTTTTTCACAGCTTTAAATTATTAAAACATTATTCATTATAAATTAGGAAATTACCATGTTGGTTTTTTATGCCTGTGTAGTGCATTCCTAACATTTCATTATTTTCAGGACCAAATGCTCACTTTCTTCCTTTTGACTTCTTTACCTTTATCAGGAAGTTCCATTGGGATTATTGAGACCTGGATACTGAATTACATATCAATCCATTCAGGTGTTGTAGGTTGGGATTTTTATGGAAAGCGACACGATAGTGATGAAATTAAAGTTAAATTACTGAGGTCAAAGTCTGTTGCATCAATACATTCTCATTCTTAACTTATTGTGTAGGGGCTGCTTGGTCAAAGTCATTAAAGTCAGTTTTCAATATACAGGGTCCCTATTTTTTCATTTTCAATCACATAGAGACCTGCTTTACAGTCCTATCTACTGTAAGTCCTATCTACTTTATGCATTCAAAGTATTTTGTAAGAGTTTGACTTAAAAAACACTTAAGGTTAAGAAAACATAATAGTTTTGAGTTAAGATGCACAATAGAATATTTGTATTAAGGAAGAAGAGGGTCAGCATTGGTAAACACCTGGAGTTTCAGGCTCTTAAAAATCACCGACCAAGTTCGTAACCTTGGAATGTTGATTCAGATCTGACTTTCAGCAGCCACATCAAAACTGTCACTAAGACAGCTTTTTACCAGCTCAGAAACATCAACAGATTTAAACGTTTAGTTTACCAGAAAGACCAAGAAAAACTCATCCATGCATTCATCTCCAGTAGGCTGGATTACTGTTATGGTCTTTTAACAGGGCTTCCTTAAAATAGCATTAAACATCTGCAGCTCATTCAAAACACTGCTGCTAGAGTTTTAACCAGACTAAGAGATCTGAACACATCACACCAGTTTTGAAATCTTTACACTGGTTTCCAGTCAGTCACAGAATAGATTTTAAAACCCTTCTGATCCTTTACAAATCCCAGAGAGAATACAAACCTAGCAGAGCTAGCTGTTATGCTGTGAACAAGTAAAACAAACTGCCAGTGGAGATTAAACTAGAGCTCACCAAACGTAGACATTTTTAAATCCAGGTTAAAATCATTTCTTTTCTCATGCGCCTATGCATGAAATCTGCACGGTAACTTTTTAACTTATCTTTTTAATAATTTAATGTTATTTATGATTGTATTGTGATTCTTGCTATTTGTTGCTGCCTTTTACTATTCCTTAATATAGTAAAAACTTAATGCTTTTATTTTATGTAAAGCACTTTGAATAGTTCTGAACATGAAATGTGCTACACAAATAAACTGCCTTGCCTTAAAGTTTTCACTTTCAGGGTGCCTCCTGTAATCATTTTATATTCACCTAGCATATCCAAAACTGTCACTTTGAGGATAAATGTGATAAAATGTGCATTTAAAATCATTGCAATGGGTTCTTGACTGAGCATTAGCATCTAAAAAGTTAGGAGTTAGAACTTCTTGGATTCATCTCCTGTGCATATTGAATGCTTTTTTTTTCCCAATATACTAACCAGTTTGTGCAGTAAATGGTGGACCAACTGGCCAACGAATGTTTCCATTTCTCACCCCTCTCTCTCTGAACCATATTCCCTGCAAAACCAGGTAATAATAAGCTATTTTAAAGTAAAGTGATCTGTTTAAATCTTATCGACCTTTTAAGACACAATGTGACTTTCCAACCATAAACTCCACATTTATGACGCGTTTGATGGCACAGTGGTATTTATTGTGTACATTTACGGAGCCATTGCTGCCAGCAACGTGCTGAGGCTGAGAAACCACCCTTTGTAACTTTTGTTTACAGGATGCTGTGTGACTTCGCAGCAGAGTTTTGCTTTATGTCACACATCAGCAGTGTTGAGCAAGATAATTTAAAAAAAAAGTCATTAGTCATAGTTGCCAGTTACTTCTTAAAAAAGTTAATAAATAGGTAGCTGAGTTACAATATCATAAAAGTAACTAATGAAAAGAAACTAACCAGGTCAATAACTATTGCATTACATTAAAAAACAAACAAACAGACAAAAAAACATGTGCAAATTTAATCCAAGAATTTGGATTTCTGTTTAATGGAACTTTTAAAATGTATGTTTATTTTTTTACTTTTTTATTATGAAACTCAATGTATGATTAACTAGAAGCACTCAGAGTGCAGACATCAGCCATGCCATTTTTTTTTAACCAATGATTGCGGGCATCATTTTTGAGTTGGAAGCTCTGATGGCAAAATTATCCCTATCTCCCCATAAAGAGTCCCTTAAAAAATATTCCTGGATCCAGGCAGTGATCCAGATCACCCCCAAAATCTAATCACTTGTTTCATATTCTGTTTTTGATATTTCCTGAACATTTTATCAAAATCTGTCCATAACATTTTGAGTTAAGTTGCTAACAGACAGACAGACAGACAGATGAACCAACAATGCCAAATACATGACCTCCGACTTGGTGGAGGAAATTAAATAAATGGACACTTAACAGAATGAATTACAAACAGGAACATAGTACACTGATCTAAACCATCTTGCTGTGTAATAATATGAAACATGACATATATCAAATTTAATCTGTAATTGTAGACAGAATAACTTTTACATTTGTAATAGTACAACATTAAAACACAACAGATTTTTGAGAATTTAGATTTTTTTTTATATTGATTGCACATCAACTGGCTCTCAAATAAGTATAAAATTAAATTATGCTTGTCAAGCAATGTACTCCAAATTAAATAAGCCAAACTCTTACATACCTTTATACAACTGGTAGACGTACTCAATGTCAAGTATTTTCTTCCACACAAGAGTAAACAAGTGAAGTGGTTTGATGTTTGATGAGTTTGATGTAATACTGGAAAAGTAAGTGCACTGTATAACAAAGCTAAGGTATACAAATGCAAACGGGTAATAAAAAAAATATACTCCATGGCTAGTGAACACAAACTTCCCAAGGCTAAACAGTTTCTACTGTGGCACTGGATGGCATGACTGCATTATATCTTGGTTAAATTTTCTTTTTACGGTGCAAATCAAGTGACATCCTCATCTTCAAAGCAAAAACATTCATTATCTGAGGCTGAGTCTGTGCTAAGGCGGTGTGTTGTTGTGCTGGTATCTGCTTGCTGGTCTCGGTCAAGGACAAATTTTTGGCACTCTGCCAGCAGACTTGCCTTGGCCAACGTAGTTTGAAGTTGGACATCCTCACTTTCCAGCACCTCTGCAAATCTTGTTTTGATTGCCTAAAGTAACAAAAGAATGTAAAGAAAATATTATGCAATTCATCTACACACACAAACACACACCACATCATACAGTATGTGCATCTTTGAAAGTATATATTATTGACATTTTTCATAATTACGTTAATTTTAAAAAAAGGGCATGCATTCCCTTTCTTTTTACAAAAGGCTTTGCAGATCCAGTATACAACTCTAAAGCCTAGAATAAAATGTATAAACTAACAAAGTGCTTTTCCATCCATTCAAACGAAAAAAAGTGGAGTTGTTGGGTAATTGGTTGAAGACAAATTAAATTTTTAGGGTCTGCAACATCAGTGTTTCCAGCTTGGGTAGGAGTGTGCCATGAAAAGTCTTGTCCTCACCTTGAAGAATGTCCAGGGCCCCTGTAAGTGGCCTCATGACAATACCACCTGATGAACTGATGTTCCCGTTTGGCTGTCAACCCGAACTATAAGACAGTGTTCAGCTCGACCAGAGAAATTTCACAAATTCAGCAAATTCCATCTTGTAGTGCAAAGGGCTAGCCGTTTTGTTGCAACATCACTATCCACCGTCTCTGCAGCCACTGTTAAAAGACTGGCCTTGATCCACAGACCCATGCATTTTTTGATATTGCTTCTAAAAACCACTTTTGTTTCTGTTTGTAAAAGTACCCACTTGACAGCATCATTACAAGAAACAAGCTTTAATGTGTGATGCACATCTCTGATGTGGCAAAGTAATCACCTCACAAGCATTATCATCATTGCCATTATCATTACTAACACTGTTTTTAAAATAAGATAAAATCAGATAAGAAAATCCTTTATTTGTCCCACAGTGGGGAAATTTTGGTGTTACAGCAGCAAAGGTGAACAAAAAACAGGATTCGAGATAAGAACAGAAAAAATTGTACAGAACAAAAACTATATAAAATACATACAATATATAAAAGTCTATATAAATAATCTATATCGAAGTCTGTGCAAAGAAATATACAGAATGAGATTACAGTATTGCACAAGTGTTGATATCGTACACCTGTGTGCGTTATTAGTTCTCTGGTGTGGCTGTGTGGGCTACTGGGAGCAATGCAGATTGTACAGTCTGACAGCAGCAGAAAGGAAGGACCTGCGGTGTCTCTCCTTCACACACCACAGGTGAAGCAGTCTATTACTGAAGGAGCTGCTCAGTGTTGTTAAAAAGTCCAGCATGGGGTGGTAAATTTTCTCCATCAGAGCCAAAGACTTAGCCATCATTCTGCTCTCTGTCACTACCTCCACCGGATCGAGGGGGAATCCCAGGACAGAGCTGGCCTTCTTAACCAGTTTGTTCAGTCTCTTCCTGTCAGCAGTCAAGATGCTGCTGCCCCAGAAGATCACACCATAATAGATGGCTGATGCCACCACAAAGTCAAAAAAGGATTTCAGCAGTATCCCCTGCACTCCTAAAGACCTGAGTCTCCTTTTAAGATATAGCTTACTCTGTCCTTTCTTGTAGTGGGAATTATTGTTGTCTGTCCGGTCCAGTTTGTTGTTCAGGTGAACACCCATGTACTTGTAAGATGTCACCCTCTTGATGTGCATTCCCAGGATGTTCACCGGTGCTGGAGGAGAGTGATCACACCTGTGGAAATCCACAACCAGCTCCTTGGTTTTCCCTGCATTGGTCTTGAGGTGGTTCTGCTGGCACCAGCACACAAAATCCTAGATAAGTTCTCTGTACTCCATGTTGTTTCCATCTACGATGAGGCCAACGACTGCAGAGTCATCTGACAACTTTTGTAGGTGGCAGTTTGCAGAATTGTGTGTGAAGTCTGCAATGTAGATGGTGAAGAGGAAGGAAACCAGAACTGTTCCCTGTGGCGCCTCCGTGCTGCAGACCACCCTGTCGGACTCACAGTCTTGTGTCCTCACATACTGTGGTCGGTTGGTGAGGTAGTCCAGGATCCATGTTGAGAGATGGAGGTCAACCCCTGTGATTTCCAACTTGTCTCCCAGAAGCATAGCCTGTATGGTGTTGAAGGTACTGGAAAAATAAAAAAAACTTGATTCTACAGTGCTCCCAGCCTTTTGCAGGTGAGAGAGGGATCTCTGTAGGAGGTAGATGACTGCGTCGTCCACCCCAATACCAGGCCAATAGGAGAACTGCAGCGGGTCCAGCCAAAGATGGGCATAGTTCATGTTCGTAAAAGTTACCTCATCCGAGTAATTCTCTAAGTCATTATTTTGAACTGGCTGGTACCTTTTGAAGGTCTTGTCTAAATTAGAGCCACTGTCTGTGACAGTTGATGTTGTTTTGTGGAATATGTGGGAATGTTCTCCAACGCAACTGCAATACTGTCATGAGTATGAAGACCATTGAATCTTTTGCATGCCAGTGCTACTTTCCCTTGCTCCATGCTGTATGGATTTTTAATGTACCGTTATGCTTTTATTATGTACAGTTCAAAATATCTGCTGTAATAGAGACATATTATAATTAGTGTCCAAAATTAACTGGCCAAGTTGGCCAGTAGATGAGAGCCTTGGTCATTTTGGCAATGAGAGCCTTGAAGGAATCCGATTTAAATGCTGATAGCAGCATGTTGACGACAACATACCTAGCTATCAGTCAGTATAATTCTGCCTGTGTCACAAATGTTTGTGGAGAAGAGAAATCAAGCTTAGACTGTTTGGACAGGGTTTTTCCATCTTCTTTGGGGGTTAGGCTTGCGCCTGCTAGCATCAACACTGTTGCTGTTGGCGCTAATTTTGTTGAAGCATGTAATGTTAAGAGGTGTTTTATGAGATTTGAATTGCTTACAACTAATATCACGAAGCACTTTGCTCCAGGGCGTAACTTACATTTAGATTTTTGCCTTTTATCTCATTAAGAGAAAAATAATGTTTGTACTTGCTTTAAACAAAACGCTACCCTTTGAATTTTCTGAGCTCTCCATGACTGTGTCTCTATCTGCCTTGATGTTTGCATGTGCTCACTGAGTGTAAGTGTTTGTGTGTGACAACGTGCCCCGAGTCTTCCTCTGGTTAGTTTACTATGACAACTTTAGTCTTCCACAGCTAATCATGCGATTGTTTTGCCCTCTTAGCTCCTGGTCAGATCAAACAGCTTTAGTGTACTGAATTATTGTAATAGTATAGTATTATAGTAAGTAATAATTCATTGTCAGCAACGGTAAGGGTGTAGTAACAATAAAAATAGTACTACCTGTTACTAAAAAATTTATCCTGTTGGTAGCAGCACTTATTTCAAACCATTATTCCCAGGAGGACATAATTGAAAGATAAGAGTAAAATAAAGAGAGAATAAGACAGAGCAAGAGAGACGAGTCAACATCAGACTGACCTTGACTGGCTGGTACAGGTAGGATGCAAGATAGATGCGGAATTGGCCGTTGTTAGAGGCACAAAATCTGCCAAAGTGCTGTAGTGCTTCTTAAATTATTATCTTAAGGTCCGATGGCAGTGCGGCCTTAGCACTTTCTTTAAAATCAGTCCAGCAAAAGTGGAAACTCTTCATCACAAATGATGCTCCCATGACTTTCCAAAGGAAAACATTTGATGTGAAAAACATGAGGCCATTTCTCTGAAATGGAAAAAGAGATGGGCAATTAGGAAGTATGCAATAAATGCTAGACAAAGCTAGCATTGAATAAGAAAAGCATTTTCATGGTTTCGTACACTGTAAATGTCAAATTGTGGCTTCTGCAGTTTGTGATTGTCCCTCTGAAATCATTTCATGTCATTTAACTCTTTTTCCATATCTTTGTCCTTTGTGTTCTCTCTTCCCCTGGTGACCTCTTCTTTTCCTTTTCTCATAATTTAGCTCTCCACATGTGGATTTGTATTTTTAATCTCTCTTTCCTTCCCTCCTCCTCCAGTTCTGTCAAGGAGACGTCACCCTTTTGTCCACACCCATATTATTAGAGTGGTTCTTGAAATGACATTAACCCAAATGCATGAGGCTATATCCACTTCATCAGATTGGAGCAAAACTGCTAAATAAACATTTATATATTTCCTTGAGATTATTCCAAGATCAACATACTACATTACAGGACAGTTATGTCTACTGTACTGACTGCACATAGATTTATGTTACATCAGTCTTCCAGCTGGGTGGCCACTTTGACAATACCAAAAAAGAACATGCTGAAACAATACGAAAGAACATGCTAAAAATACTAAATGTACCCATATTTTATTCAAATACAGAATGATGGCTGGAATTTTAAAACCAGTTTTACCGGTAAAAAAAATAAATAAAAAGACTGTGGGTGTTAACATAAAATGACAGTAAATGGGTTCTTGCAGCCATGGATCAACTCAAATATTGAGCATTCAGCATGCTTTAAATTTCATTCATTCAACCCAATATAAAATCTCGTACACAAAAACAACATGAATAAACCATTGTGTGGCCCCTTGGTAGGCCTCCGTGTTTCTCCAAAATCTTAACATACAAAATAACACTTGAACACATCACAACTAAGCCTTCCAGCTGCTGTCCAGGCTGTATAATCTGCATCGGCACAACAAGACAGAGCTCGACTCTGCAGAAGAGGGCAGTAAAACATCTACTTTTTCTTTTTCGTTCGCTAAATCACATTAATTGAAATCATAGCAATAGTATTTTTTAAAGTTGGATGAAAGCATCCAAGTAATGTAGTTTTAAGTAAAATATTATCCTGTGTACATAAGTTAAATGTTCTTCTCTGAGCTGGAAGCAAGGAAGTTAGTCCAGAAAGAACCCACAAGGTAAATCATGCATTTCAGGTTTTAGGGAGTCTTTATTTTCCCCAAAGGGGCAAATCTCTTTACAGCCAACAGTGAATACAGAACTACTACTACTAACATAAAACAAACACTAGACAACAGTAATAGAACATTAAAACACACATTACAAGGAAGAATTTAACATGGTAATTGCACTTGGAATGAATGACTTTTTATATCTGTTAGTTCTGCATCTTGGTATGTTAAATCTACGCCCAGATGGCAGTAACACAAATTCGTAACACAAATTCACAATTATATTAGCACATACAGCATATATGAAATATACAGAGCTATAAAGATTGTCATGATGTAACAGGTTAATGACAAAAAGCACAATACCAGAAACTGATTGAGGGCAAAATGTCAAACTTTGGTTGAATCTACTCCTCCCCATGCTTGTCTGATTACATTGCCCAACTGAGTTCATAACATCATTACTTAACTTTGCATGGAAATGTGCCTAATGATTATTCCAGAGGTGTGCCAAGTTCTATGCGAAGTACACAAACTGGATCTGAATGTTCTTGTGGTCATTTAATGATGAATTATGAAGATATTTATAAAACACTAATCAGCATGGATCCTCACAGACTAGGATGGGTAAGAAAATATGTCACGTTACACTCTTACAGCCATTGAAAGCATGAATTGGTCCCATTGGTTAAATCTAAAAGTGAAATATTTGCCGTTTAAAACTCTTTCCTTTGATTTCATATCAACATTGATTATCTCACACTGGTGTTGTAACTCCATTAGTCTTCATCTCTCATCAGGTATACAGCCTAATCTCTGACCTGTCTGGTGACCCACGCCAATGGTTGTGCGTATGGGGTGTAAGATGAAGCCAAAAAAACACACTAAAAGTGAGATAATTATTTTAAAGTGGCTTGATGATAGATTGGGATTATGTGTAGCTCATACTGGGGGGAAAAGAAAAAACAAACTGCCGATCAAAAAACTGTTTCAATCACTTTGCCTATTTTTGCTTTTTCCCACGAATTTACAATCTGAACAAGCACTTCTGACTGTGTTTGCCTGGCGTCCTTGTAACTCAAGGTCTGATAATCCACTTGACAACTGACCATAAACTCCAGAGTGTGTGGCCGCCGTGGTGGCTGCCGTGGCTGTATGTGATGTGTGACATTCCTGCCATACCAGACAATCACACAGACGAGGAGACACAGAGAGACAGAAGAAGGAGGGGAAAAAATAGCCAGGGAAAGATCAGCCCTCAGGTTTAAAGTCACAAGGTTGATCCCTGAAACAGCCAGCATGTCTTTGCACTAATTTTCTGCCACATAAATGTGTGGTTTAAAATTTTTTTTTGCATGCACTGATGTCAGGGAAGCTTTAAAAGGTATTGATGGTAGTGTAGTACCAAAGTGTAAGCGATCATTTTCAAGGGGGTTGCTGCCCTTAAAGCTGCAAGAATGGGCGCAGATCACTTCACCATTACTGGCAACAATGCCAGCAAGAACTCATGGACTAAAAGAATCAACACTTATCAGTTTTATGCATCTGCTAAGCAGTTGGCAATCCAGTCAGAAGTAATAAACTAGCTTAACTGTTTCAAAACCAGGTTTAATATGGCCTGCAGGATACAGTATAATCCAATTTTTTCATGTTGTAATAGGTTGTAGGTTTGTGCCCTGTGAGTTAGAGATGCATGTTGAAGTTGCACTAAAGAGTGAAAGCTAATTGGAGGCATAACCTTCAAATGAAGATTTATGGAAATCTTCTTAAAGAAGCCCAATATATGCATGCATAGCTTATATTTTATGTCACCAATCAGTCTGGTTTATATCAATTTATTTAGCTGATTCCTTATTTTCTACAAACTGCTTTATTGTTGTTCCCCAAAATCCCTTGGCGGTCCTTAAACTTCTCTGAATCTTCTTTGCTAATCCTCACAGGATGGCCCAAAATTGCACAAGCATCTTAAAGCAATTATACGCCTCAGCATTATTAAAACGAAACTGTCTTAGAAAGGACAAATTAGCATAATCCGGTTTTTCTCTTTCTTTCTTTTCTTTTTTTTTTTTGCTGCTTTAAGACGCTGCTAAAAACAATTGATACGGTTAATGAAACTGGAGAAAACAGGAACCCGAAACAACTGGGGAAAATGCATTTAGCCATATCATGTCTGTTTTGTAACTTATACCATAGAGCCAAAGACACACACATTTGCAACCATACGCATTCGTCTCAGTGGTCAGATTTATGACATTCCCCAACATAAGTGAGACAAATGGTAGTGCATAGTTGTGTGAATGGGGAGATAAATGGTGAAGTTATAAAGCAAGCATAGATGACAGTGTATGCCTTTCCCAGCCCTGCTACGTGCCTGTGCCATGTTACATGCATCAGATTTTTTTTTTGTTTTGTTTTTTTGTAACACGATAACTTAATAAGCATGAAATAATTATGGTTTGGGTTTGTTTTTACCACCTCCAGCGAAATTTTGTGTGTTATTGCTTTTGTTTAATAATTTGATGGGTTAAAGTTGGAAAGTCAAAACAAATAATTACTAGAAGAAAAAAAACTTACCAGCTTAGAGTGCTAAAACATATAACATGTCACTGTTAGCTCCTAATGACAATCTTGTTTTCATCAATAAGCCATTTTATATTCTCTGTACCATCATGCTCATCTGCTACACAGCATGTCTTTACTGATTTAAAATGCACTCAGGTATCCAGTTCGCTTTGACATCCCTGCCCCATAAAAAGTGCATCCTCCTTCCAATGGATGGAGAACAACCTCTTAAATCAAGGCAATAAAAAGCTCACCGTCTTGTTTCTGGCATTTTCCACTAATTTTTCCTTATTCTCCCATGAGTTTTTTTCCTCCTCCCTGGCTCTAAATGGTCTCATCTTTATCCACTTTGCTCTGTTTCATTCTCTCTCTTTTTTCTATGTTAATCTTGCACACAAGCTAGACATTTCTGGGCAGAAAGTGAGTGTTCACTGCTGACTGAAAAGAAGAATTACAGCTCTCCAAAGTGTTCTGCAATAAGCCTTTCTATACTTGCTTAGAAAAGCAGCAGGAGGTTTAGGCCAATGTGAAGAGCACAATTCTTCATTGCAAATCATGACTCTTTTGGGGGCAAAACAAAAAACACATACACGTTGGTCATCCAACTGTGTCCGTATTCACTTATGTAAGCTGGTTTGGAGCCAGATTCTTGTGGTGGTAGGGACTTTACAAAACAAAACTACCATAGGACGTCTATACAGCACAGCAGTTTCCTCCACTTTCCGGAAGAAATTTTGGCACTTATGGGTGCATTTGTCATTACAAATGCCCACGGGGCGCATACTATTATAGGTCATGTATGAAATGTAACAAGAACCCTGTAATTTAAACAGATTTCCAGTAGTCCCTTTGCAACAACAGAACTTAAACTTCCCACAAGCATCTGTTGAACAGAGCAAGCAAAAGAAAGAAAAAAGAAAAAGTCAAAGCTGTAAGCAGCATCACCATCAACTATGGATTAACTAAGTCCATTTACTTCCCTTCTATGCTTAATTTGACCAAAAGCAGATTCGCAAACTGAATCTCTAATTTACTCTTTTGCAGTAAATTTTAATTTATTTGTTTTCCTGATGTATTTATTCTAGAATGTTAATTTGGCACTTAATAGTGGATACTAGGACAATATTAAACATTTAAAGGTACAGTGCGTAAGAATCACCGATATCTAGATAAAGATGGGCACAGAAATTACTTTAATGCCACGGACAGTTGTGAAAAGACAGTGGTCATCAGTGGTCAAAATTCTTTCAGGCATAAGCATGTGTCTATCTGTGAGTGAATCCAGTGGCCTCAGGTGCAGCGGTGACAGCACTACAGGTAACTAATTCAGAATTTTGTACATATATACTGTCTTCTTCTATGTGCGTTTTGAGGCGTTACTTATCCCAAACAGTTATTAATATTGATTTTAATAATAATATTTTCTTTGACCTTTAACTATAGCACATGACTATGTCCAGCCACAACTTGTCATTGACATTGTGTGTTTAGATGTGTCGTAGACATAATTTGGAAGAGAGTTTAGCTATTCCCACAACAGTTGTGCATCTTAACACCTCAGGTGAAGAGTTTGAAGTTCCTATAAATAAAGCCTCAAGCTGTCAAACAAAATGTGGCATCTCAAATGTTACCTCCTTAGCACGATCAGACACAAACAGTTCAGAGTTAGCACTTGTGAATGGCCGGTCTCCTTTAGCATTTCTGAGTCAGAGTCAACGAGTGGTGGTAAACATGCCTGTCGGGGAGACACTAGCAGTCTTTACTTGCAGACTTATTATTAGAGCCCATCTCTGTCAATTAATCCCTCTTTTATCCTGTTTTTCTTTTTCACCATTAATTTCTCTGATTTGTTTCTCTCTCGTCGTCTCTCCTTCTCAAGCATCAAACCAGGCATTTCTTAGCCCAGCCTTCATTCAGTCGATGTCAAGGTCAAGCTGGTCCTTCTGCCCATGGCTACATTTCCCCTCCTGCGAATGAAGGATGGGTGTTCGATGTGTTTACAGTCTTTCAAAGAAACCACGTTTCCCACTTAGCTCCTTTTTCATGGCTGTTTTCAAAAGATTATCTGATCTTTCTCAAATAATTCTGCAATATATCTGCAAATAATTCGTACTGGTGAAGTCTATTGGTTAGTTGCTGTCATTTATGTTTTGCTTGGCCTTATTTTAGCTGAAAATGAATTTGGACATTTTTGTGTTTAGGAGAGATTTAGGAATCCTGATGTCAGCTCCTTTTGAATATTTTTCTGTATCATTTGTCAATAGCAAAGGAAGCATCACTGCTTTACTTATTTTGGAAAGACAGCTGAGTCACCCTGTCCTGGCTTGTGTTCACTGGCCTGTAATTAACTGGAAAGAGAGTCACTGGACATCCCCTATCAGTAAATCACAAAGATAAGAGCTACATTAGCTGCAACTCAGACACAGAGATAAGAGACCAAATTCTGCATTTCTCTGGAATGTGGCACCAGCTTAGATAAGGAGAAAGCTTGGTTAAGTTACAAAGTTACAAACTCCTTACTTCCTGTCCCAGTTCCAGTTTTTTTACATCTCACACTCCTACACTTACATCTCACTTTTACACTTTTTACTTCCTTGAAAGTGTAGTGTATTTCTCCCACTCTTAGTTCAGCAGAGAGATAGAGATGCCCTCTTATACCTCAAGTCACAATGTGAAAACAAGCGGGAGCAGCACTTCAAGTGGGTACGATTGTATTGCCCACATACTGCTGGATGGCGCCACTGTAACCATACTGTGATGCAAATTTACAGCTACTAGTAGCTGCCTGCACATGTTTGCCCACACGCTGATAAGAGCTTATTCACAGATAAATGACAATGCGCTATGATGTATAGGATTACCTGTGATAAGACTATCAAAGTCAGGACATGATGTCTTTCCTTGTTTTCTACATCTTTTTATTGTGAATCTCCCCCCACAGGAAAGTAAGATGAGTTTGTGGCCAATGAGTCTTAATCTTTGAATAATCATGTGCATATGTATATAAAGAAGTACCTAAACATGCCAGTTTGTACAGACAGCAGGAGTCAGTGCACTTTGTTGGGGGAAAAACATTATTAAATCCCAGCTAAGCAGACCACATCCTCTTTTACATGCAAGTAATAGGATGGAAGGTTGTGGAATGGGGCAGGAGTACTAATTATTGGTGCAGCAAGCGAAGATATGAGTGAACATCCGTGGGAACATAGTAAATATAATTTCAATAGGATTTACATTACAGCAGTCTTTGCCACTTACAGGATCACTAATTAGTATTTGAGAACATGACAACGACCAACTGCACCCAGTCTGTAAGTATATTATTTGAAAGCTGCTTAACATTCATTTTAGTGTTTTGTAAAAAAGATTGACCTCAGTTTAGAACTGAGCAGGTGCCTAATCCCAATCCTTTTTTTTTTTTCTTTTTTTTAGATCAGAAACCCTCAAAACTAGCATTAACATACTCTCAGTCTCAACTCGTCTCCATTTTGTCCACCGCATTTCAGTTTTCATTGCAGTTTTCTTTATCTTTACCAGCTTTTCTTTATCAAATCTTCTATAAGTGTAAAAAAAAATTGGAGATATGAACCCAGCTAGTGAATTTGTATAATAGCTACGTTACTTTTTATATACCTCTATTTTCAATGCACTATTCTCCCACCAAAATGTGGAGCACAGCTGACTGATATAATTTCTATTGTAGATATTTAGTCATAAATCACAGTACTATGCCAGTTCACTTTCAAATTTGTGGTGGCAGTTAAATTAAAAGGAAAGGGCTACCAAGATTAATATCTTGAAGGAAACATGAACATATGTATCAAATATCATGACAATTCATTGAATAAATGATCATTTAATCAGTCCCCATGTTGTTGTTTGCAAAGCAAAGAAATATAGGAGTATTTAACTGGATATGCAGCCTGGAGTAAAATAAAATAACTTGGTTTCTAAACTTTTGACTGGTATTGTATTTCAGAAAGACAATGCTAAACCACATACTACATCTGTTTCATTGGCATGGCTCCGTAGTGAAGGAGCCCAGATGCTGGACTGGCCTAAAATGCAATAAACAAGAAAGAAGACCCTGTTTAGAGGCTATACCACAACGTTCCTCTTTAAACGGTCTAGTAACTGGTTACTAAAAAACAAGAAAAGTTACAGTTCTAACTTTCTGGTGGAGCTAGAGATAAAAGTTAGGGCACTCTAAAGTCAGTAAAAATTAAGCTCATTACACTTTGTTTATTTGCAAGATTCCATGAGACTTTGTTTATCTGCACAAGTTTCATGACATCCAAACCCTCTGATGCGGTACACACAGTCTCATCACACTCACATCATCACATCACATTTATTTAACAGAATATCTGCAGACTGTGTGTGGAGATACATACGCAGAAAAGTCAAACAAATGTGGATTGTACTAAACAACTAAACAGCAGAATCCTTTTAAACAGAATAGTGTTGCAAAGACCCGTTGATAATTTTAGCTTGCATCTGATTTCAGAGAGGGGATGTTAAGACCACATCCTGCACTGTAAAAGATTGCGTTCAAACCTCAGTTTGGTTTCACGCCTCTTTGCTGTTTGTCCTAAGCTTAGTGGTTCAACGATGCATCCACATCCCGTCTTTTAAAGCCATGGGACAAGAGAAAGTTAAAAAAAAAAAAAAAAAAAAAAGATGTGGAGAGCAAGATTATCCTGCTTGCAAGAAAGTATGTCAATGTCCACTCAATGTCCATCTGAACAGCTCTTGGGTCTGGGCCAGTGAGCTGTCAGACCTTCAAGCTTCAAACACATCATCGAAATATTCAACGTCCTCTTCAGAGCCAAGTTTGTCATATGGAAAAACACTCTTAAGCCAACATCATGGTTCTGATTAATGCTGTTTATAGCTCAGCACGATACAGGTATCCCATTGTGGCTGATATTTTACACACAGTAAGTACAATAACCACATGTAGAAATTATCTCAAGTCACTGCATCCAATTTAAAAAGGTAGTTTTATTAACCCGCTTTTGATATATTTTACTTACAGCAGTGCAAGTCTTAATGCTGGAACAAAGTATTTGTTGAGATGGGTATTCTTTTTTGTGGTGCAAGAGATGCCAACTAAGGACAAGGCAGCAGGAAGGAGAGGAGCACAGAGGAAAGCTTGCTGTTAGCAAACATAATGGGAACCAGACCTGCTGGTAGAGGGGTAATTTTAAACTGCTCAGCACAAGACGTCACTACTCATAAACTCTTCAAGACAAGTTTTAATATCCTAAGTCTTTTCCACGTATACCAGATCTGTAAAAAGTGAATAAACCAAATCTAGCGACAGTATTTAGTTAATTAATGTTAATGTGGAAAAAGACACATTATGTCGTTTGAATCCCTAAATGAAGATTAATTTTGAGCTGAATTATTTTTTCCTCTTTTTACACACTAAAAAAGTGGTGTTTAACATTTTTTTCTCTCTCTCTCTCTCTTCTGTTAGGTAAAACCACTAAAACAAGCTAATAAAATCCTTTCTCATTGCCAAAAGTAATATATTTACCTCTGCTGCTCTGAGGCTATGCTGTACTGAGACCTAGAGTCACAGCAGTAACTATCATCATCTCCCATGGGACAAGCCTTAAAGCTACCGCATAATACAGATACTGGATTAACAGTGTATTCTTCAAGCTTTTTTGGATCAAAATTTATGGTAATACCTTGAAATTATTTTAGTTTAATCTTTCTGACTGGACTGCAGAATACAGCCAAATAAGACTGATATCTACTTTCTCTTTTTGATAAAATAAAAAGAATGTTGCCAGAGATTCCCACTCAGGGCATTTAAAACATTAACAAAAACAAAAAAGTAGGCGAGAGGTGGGGTACACCCTGGACAGGCCGTCGGCCCATTACAGGGCCAACACGGAGACAAATTAGACAAAAACACACACTTTCAAACTCACTTCTATGGTGAATTTAGATTTATTAACCTACATGCATATTTTTTGGACTGTGGGCAGAGCCAGAGTCCCTACGCTTTAGTAGACTCGTTTGACTTTTTACTCTCCCAAAAGAGCAATTCTACTATGTTATTCTTGTATACTGTAGTAGAGTTAAGCTTAAAAGTCTCCACAATTGTATGAAGTAGGCTTTGAAAGGACAAATCACATCATAGAAGTAAAAAATGAATTTAAAAAAGTTTTTTTTATGTTTGTAGACATCATGGTAATATTGTTATCGTGAATTCTATTAGCTACAATAACCAAGTAGTGAAAGTTTGATAGGAAAGTGAAATGGATGTCTCAGGAGGACCCGGAAATTCAGCCCACACACAGTGATGAGTTTTAAACGGAGTTTTATTGAACACTGGGAAAGGGAGGAGCTCCATGGCGGAAGTGGCGACAGGGTGCAGGCAGTGCTGTGGAACAGAGAATCCGGAAAAGGTTCCAGAAACAGA
The DNA here is from genome assembly GCA_037177495.1 of Rhadinocentrus ornatus. NCBI lineage: Eukaryota > Metazoa > Chordata > Actinopteri > Atheriniformes > Melanotaeniidae > Rhadinocentrus > Rhadinocentrus ornatus. Next base: position 16,115,439 of record JBAMHW010000026.1, on the reverse strand, counting down.
CAGCGTGGTATCCGATCCACAAAGTAAAACGGGTCAGGCAGATAACGGTCAGAGCGACTAGACAAGAAGAGGATACTCAACGGGTTAGGCAGGGATCAGTGGTCAGTCCAAAAAGGGGTCAAAATCCAGATAGGCAGGAAGCAGGAAAGTCCGACAGGGAATCGGGCAACGGAGAGTCCAGGAACAGTAGTAGAGTCAGCAACAGGACTCAAGAACAAGACAAGAATGCCGGCTATCACACAGGGATTACTGATGACCATCTGGCAGGGAAGCAGAGACTGAGGGGAGGTTAAATAGGGTGCTAAACAGGTGAGAGTTAGTACTCATGAGACCCAGGTGGAGCAGATCAGCCTTCATGACAGGAAAGTCCCTGTAAACCAGTTACAACCCCATATGTGAAAACACAGCAGGTTTCCTCATACTCTCTAAATATTTTCATTAATACTCACAAACATAAGTAGACTGACGTAAGAGCACTTTCTCTTTTTTAGCTAATAAATCATGATACAAGGATTTTGTTGATAAGATTAATGCATGTTTTAAAACTTTATGAAAATATTCCATGCCATGTGATAATGTCTTAATGTGTGCAGAATAGCCCACAGAATGTCTTGACAGTAATTTGTCAACCTGTCAACTGTTGTTACACAAACACGTAAAGACATGCACAACTGATTTAAATCAGGGAAGTAGTGCTTCAAAAGCTGAGACAAAAGGTCAGTTAAGCCCAGCAGACACCTTATGAATCATGATGTATTAGATACGATGTGCTTCAAGTTAATTACGACCATTGTTTGCACAGATTGTTCTGTCAGTCTGTTTATACAACACACAGCATTCAGAAATCTAACTGTGAATTTATGCTAATATTTGCCTCAGTGATGCTGCTGCTTACAGGTAAATTCAAAAGTGAGAGCTATGATTTTAACCCCAAGGCTCTATTTGTGTATTTGTTAGTCACCCTGAGAAGGGTGTTCGAGTGAGTTTGGGTTGAGTGAGGGGATGCAGGTCATGACCTGCCATGTTATGTTCTAATTTTGATTGTCATGTTGATGGCGGAGAAAGAGACCGGAAAATTAGCAAGCTAACAAATTTCAGTGATAGTGACTGGGGTGTAAATGTGTGTGTTAGTGTGGGAGTGTGCACATGAAGGAGAGTAGAGAAGAGGGGAGGGGGGTGTATTTTGTCCTGGGGCAAACGGAAATCATTGTTTAAGCCACAGCTCTTGTCTCATAAGTGTTTGCTGTTGTGGGAATGCTGTGGTTTTAGAGTCACAGGACAAAAAACTCAGTGAAGCACTAACAAAGACATAAAGTGAGGTTGGGGCTGGGGGGTTGGGAACCAGATGGAGGGAACAGGACAGAGGGGGAAAGGTAGGTCTACTGAGACAAGAGACAATATGAGAAGAACAAAGAACCTGAAAGAATTGGAATCCAGCCAGAATTGGAAGTGAAAACAGGTGGTAAAAGGCAGAAAAGGAAGAAAACCTGATCGATGCTTGCATCATAAGTAAAAAGACAACCCTTAAAACAAGTAAGATTAAAAGAAAAACATGGGTTTAGAGCTGAAGGGATGTGGGGAGACATGCAAAAAGGCATGAGAGCAGACAAGTGAGAGGTGATTCCTCTCATGCCATGCCTGTCATTTTCTCTTTTTTTCTGTGATCTTTCTTAACCCTGGTCTGTACATATCCTCAGGCCAGCCTGCCATTGGAATTTACAGTCAGATGGGCCTGCCTGCTAATAAAACACATGTGGGCTTGCAGAGGAATGAGGAGGGATAGTGGCCTGAGAACAGCATCTTTCTATATATACCTGCTAAGCCATATTCACTGTACTACCAGTGCTGTTTAGGTTTCTGCTCCTTTACTATGTAGCCTAATGAGGGATATGCATGAAAACACAACATGTGGTCAATTAATTTTGGGCCCCACTACAGTTAGTACTGCCACATATAGACACTTTTGCAAAATGTCTATAGGAAGGTTTCTGTATGTGTAGGTTTCTGGAGTTATGCCTAATTTTTTTTTATAATTTGCTTCAAAACTCTTTTGAAGTAGCCTTTAACTATAGCTCCCTAGGCTTCCTGAAGGTCTTTCAAAAAGTTTCTCTTTGGGAAATGGCTGTTTTGTCACTCAATTGCCATCCAGTCATTGTGCCTGACCATTTTCAGATGAATGCTTTTTGTTTTCTTGTTTATTAACCAAACTGCACCAACTTATGAATCAATTACACATAAAAACAGCTCCCAACTTAAAAATAGTTTCCATGGAAGGAAGCCATTCTTAAGGAAGTGAAAACAAGGAGAAACGGCTGAGGTATGCCAAATGATAAAAGAAATGGTATGAAAAATCAGCAACAACAGGTTTATGGAGTGATGAATCCCCCCCAGAGCCATCAACATCAACATTACTAAAGCAGTGTGGGATATGACAGAAAACAGAGCAACAGGCAGCAATGTCCAAAGAAGAACTTTGACATACTTTTAAAGAAGACTGGAGAACTTTTCCCAAAGACTAGAGATTACAAGGAAGCTTGTCTGAGAGGGTTTAGGCTGTGTTTAATAGAAGGTTGTAATACCAAATATTCACTTTCAATCTCATTCAAACTGTTCCAACTCGGATTATCCAAATACTGTATGCAGTACTTTAAATCTTTTCAACCCATTTCCCAATTTCCTGGCAATATATAAAGAAATGGAAGCTGGTTGCAGACATTTGCACAAGCCTATACATATACACATGCAGTACTGCATATCAATGTGAACAACAAAATTTTCTAATAAAATTTAAAAATGTCCATGGCATATTACTTAATAGATTCCAAAAACATAAAAGCTAGTCTTGAAATCTACTAAAACTCTTCTTTGAGTTAAAAAAATAAATAAATAAATTGACACTTGAGGGTATTGGGCTATAAATGTTTCAGAAATGTGATAAATTTCTAGAGCGTGAACATTGTTTGAAGCAAAGTGGCCTCAAGTCCGGCTTGAATTAGCCCTGTATATCTCATGTGTTTATCACAACTACTGCAAAGAGCCCAGGCAGCTCACAAAATTCTTGGCATATACCCTCTTGGTTGCCAATGTTAAAGATTTCCATTTGCTTGTTCGCTTGTTCAACCTCTTTTGTCTGATCTTGGTACAGAATTTCTCTCCCAGTGACTCATCTCCCAGCTGGCCACAAATATGTCCCTGCTGTTTAGGAACACTCAAACATTATCCCCTGCATGGAAAAGCTTGCAATTAAAAGGTTTTATATACTTGCCTCAAGAGGAGTGTGTTACGACAGAGACAGAGAGAAGTGGAAAAAAAGCATGCATGGCTGTTTCATGTGTGTGGTATGGCTTCAAGCAGAGATCCTGCTTCCAAAGCAGGGCCCTTCTGAGTTTTTAAGACTCCAGGGGGGTCTAGAAGAGAGAGGGAGATAGAGAGACCTGTGCACCAAAACCTCTCCAGCTCAACCTCTTTCTTTAATAATCTTCTTAATGTTATTACAGTCCTCAGATAGCATGAAGAGATGCATGTCTGAGATACAGAAATATGCACCTTACAGTACATGCTCACTATGGAGCTATCACTAAAAATGATCAGGCTTTCATTTGGAAAAAGAATTTAAAAATGAGAGAATCCAATTTTGTGAAACCCAAATATAAAAAAAAATAAAATAAATCACTGCAAGTGGATAGTACAGGATTTTAAGCAAATGAAACTCACTAATTTGCTAAATAAGGCAAAACAAGACCTTTGTTAATTGGAAACAAGGTAAACTTCCTGCCACTCCGTCATTGCAGGTAATGAACACATTGTATCTTACATAGCCTCGATTTCTTGGCTAGGTAGTTGAAAAAGTATATCTGTGCAGATAAATGATTGAAATTATATTAACTACACTGCATTAATACTTGAGATGTTAATTATTTGGCTTTAAACTGAGAAAGAATTACCTAAGAAAAATCTATTTAAATGAATAAATGAATATCTATTGACAATCCATTTGAGTTTAAAGCAGTGAGAAATCTGGAGAGATCACTATAAATGCCTGAGATGGTTGCATTTGTAGCTTGGCAACAACTGAGCTGATCACATCACATATAACATTGGCAGGTAATATTGGTAAAATCTGATATCAGAAAAGCTATTACACCATCGGTTCAAAAGCACTGCAATCCCTTCTCTTGAACTGTTGAACTGTTTTAGTGTCATATAGTTTCAATAAGTAGAGCAAAATTAGGCTCAGAAAATGCTTAATCATGTCTTGGGGTAACATATAATACTAAATTTGGATCAGCTTTCTAAGTTTGTTCATGTTATCTGATAGCAATACCACATTCCCAAAAATTTTAAGGGAAGAAAATCATTAAAACTTCCTCCTCTTTAAGGCGGATTTATGCTTGAGCGGCGTCTGCGTGCAGCCGGCTACAGCGTAGGTGACGCTGGTGAGTTTGCTTTCGCACTCGAGCGTAGGGGGTGCGTGTCGTTGTCATGTTTCAGTTTCTCCTCCTATCCTAAAGGTGGTAGCAGGGGTGGTATCGGCCAGAAAACTCACCAGGTCGGAGGTATTTTGATGATTAACTTCAGTTCGGTAGGTATTTTCTGTTTTAAAACAACAATGGTGTCCAGTATGGTTAAGTGTCTTTATTAGTTTGTGGAAGAAAATGAATAAATAATTCGATCAGCCTCTCATCAACTTGATCCTCTGGTTATTGTTTTTATAAACGGTGGTTACCACACAAATTCAGCCACAAGATCCAGATATCCGGCAACAGGTGATCCCAAACTGACCAATAACAAGGGGGTACTTCCGCGTCAACCATCTGCGTGCAGGGGTACACGTCAGGTCTGGAAGAGGTGCGTGTCGAGCCTCTGCGAAGCTACGCAGAGCCTACGGCGGTGACGCGGACGCAGACGACGCGCAAGCATAAATCCACCTTTACTCTCCATGTTTGTTGCCCCCCATCTGGGACTCTTTTTCAACAGCTGTCTGCCTTTGGAGACTTATTCAAAAAATTAGTTGGGCATTGGAAATTTCAATCAGCTGGTTCAACATAGAAACATCTTCCTTATTAAAATGGTAATGCTTGATAATTGATGTTAAAAAATTGTCACATTTAACAGGAGAAATCTTTCCAGCTAGGCTAGAATATTAAAGAAGGAATAAAAATAATTTCAGAGAAGAAAGCTCAGAAAAGAGATACAAAAGCTGACAAGTGTCACTGGTGCAGCACTAGCAAATAATTTATCAACTGTGAATAAATTAATTGAAGTTTGTGTATTTATTCAGAAAACAGAATTTACTATCATGTTTGCAAATTAAGGTTATTTATATATTTCACCAGTTTATAGCCTTTTTACCCTTTATAAAGTAATTCCAGCCCAGAAGGAGCTATTAGGCTGCTAATCTACAAAATATTCAAGTTTTTTCATATACTAAGCTAATTTTTGTTTTCCATTTGGTATTATTAAAATTTAGCTTTTAAGCTTAGAAACTAGAAATAGTAGCATACTTAAACCAGAATAAAGGCTAATAACAGTAAATGTGTAAAACTAATTTGGATTAAAACCATGTTGCATGTTATTATTTATATAAAAGAATTAGGTTAAACAAGTGCACATGTGCCACGTATCATCATTTTACGTGTACCTTCTTTTTGTGTTATCTGCTTATTTCATATGAAAAAAGCTGGATGACTTGTGATCAGCTTTGAAACACTGACAGCAGCCTTGGGGCTCAGTTTGCTGTGACACACATATGATCGTGTGTTGCGATGGAGGACATAAACAAAGAGACAGCTCAGACAAGGCTTTCCAAACTTCTCTTTTGTTTCTCAGGCTATCCTGCATCATATAGATGTGGAGACGGGGATGGGGGTTGGGATGAGATGGGATGGGACTGGGTTCAAATTGAGGCTAAAGCTCTTTCTGTATATTATTAGCAGAACGACAGATGATAAGGGGACTATGGGGTGGGGGTGGGGGTGGTGGTGTTGGTGGTGGTGGTGGGGGGTGTGTCTCATATTGAGGCAGACTGTCCTGATGTATAGATAAATTGAAGTTTGTTTTTTTTACATCTAATGAGTTTTTTGGATGCAAATGTCTGCAAAACATAAAAGAACAGACTTGTTATACATATTAAACACATTAACATATTAAAGTAGGACACAGCATCGAACGCTCGTATATAGCTGTGGATGGGGGGGATGGGTGTTGTACAGTTTGAGCTTTGTATACTACATATAACTATACAGTATAAGGGTGTCAATTCAGTAGAAGTGGAGGTTTGTACATTTTTTTCTTAGCTTTTTTGGTATTTTCCCTGCACCTAATCTGTGAAAAAATACACAAAATGTTTCAGTCTGTGTAGGAAAAGCAGTAGAAAGTGAGGTCATATTCATTCAACTTTAGAATAAACAATCCTGTTTACTGAGTGAAACACTGCTTTTTTCTTTTTCTTATAAAATAAAGAACCAAACAAAAAGAAATAATGAACTGATTATTTATTATTAAGACACCAGGGAAGATTTTATATCTTATTATCTCTGAATAAGATAAAGTGACTGCAGTCTTAGACACTTATAACTTGTTATTATTATTGCAGCTGTGTCTGATAGTAAACCTCCAGGGAATCTCCTTGCATGTAAAAAAGGAAATGGGTATTGAGTTTAGGAAACTTCCTCTTTGTATAAGTTGTATGTGGCCTTTATTGTCAGCATTTATCCCCTTTAAAACACCTTCAGTTCCTACAAATATTTGCAGTTAAGGTCAAACAGGAGCAAATCAGTATGTTAAGGTCACCCGTTCCCTCCAGTAAACATCAATATTATCAGTAAATCATGTAATCACAGTTACATTTTCTTTTAAAGGTCCCTAAAAAACAACAAAAACAACAAACAAACTGAAATAGGTTAGTCCATAGCCTATTGGGCATCTTATCAAAAGCTATAAATCCATTTTAGTAGTGATCTGCCACACTGAAGCCTACATTTTCCCCAGTTTTATATACTGGAAGCACCTTCTACAAAACCACTATATGTAGGGTTGTTTTTTGTTTTTGTTTGTTTGTTTTTCATAATACAAATATAGAAAAAGTAGTCCAGTACAGTCTATAGGAAGTTTGTGGAATGTAACTTCTATGAAACTAATTCATTAATTGTCCTAGGATGCTGATTCTTTTGTTTCTCCTTCCTCCTGCAAATGTGGATGCAAATATGACTACTTGTGGGAAAAAAAGCATCATTAAGCTTTATTAAACTTTGATAAAATTAGCAATTTATAACAAGGTGAAAAAGCTGGTGTTAGAAGTGTAGATTACGATATTGTCTTGAAAAAGATCTTTTCGTAACATTTACCCCTAGATGCACAATTTCCATACATTTGAGTCTGTGTTTAATTAAAAAAATAGATCAATTACAGTGGCATTGTACCTTAGGTCCAACATTGTATTAACTTTAGTTAAATACAAAAGCTTATGCCATCCCTTGTAATTAGCATCCTGAGACTGTTGTGCTTTATTCTTATTCTTGCGCAATAACAGTTAACCCTGGATTTCTGACTTGCTCAAATAAAGAAACCGCTCTGAAGTTAGTAGAGTATTTGAGGCCAATAAGCAACCTGTACTTCCCAAAAGACACAGTTTCCCACTGCAATGCAAACACTGTTTTTGTCAGAGTTCTCATATAACTTGTTTTTAGTTTACACAGGCTAAATCTTGTCAGTTCATTACTCTGCATTGAGGGGTGAGCAATGTGAACATTTAAGTTTCAAGTGTTTTCAGAATTTGTGTAAATGTTATTTACATAAACAAATAACTGCCTGCTTATCTCAATTCAAGCTTGCTCCGATTACTTCCCTGTCATGCTGCAGAATGGCAAGCAACCCCATCCCATGCTAATGCATACATAACTGATTGGCCTCCATGGCTGCGGAGAACCCTGAGGGTGCACTTCTTTGGTGAACTCAATTGAATACTAAGGTCTTTATCCGATGATTCATGAGATAACTTTTTAATGTGTTCTGAATATAAATTGATTGATGACTCTGTCACCCAGTTACGAGCTTTTGTCCTTTCCACTGACCATATTTAGTATATTTTTTCTGGATTGAGAATTACCAAACAGGAAATGGCAATAAGATGAGTAATCTGTGAGGATAAACCAGTCAAAACTTATTTGTATAAATGCCCTTGTGGTCAAAAATATAGTTTTTCTAATGCTTTTCTAATCTTTTATTCAAAGAAAAGGAAGAAATTCATAATTTGGGCATGGATAAAATGCTTTCAGTCTTGAGCCACATGAACCATGCTTTTCTCTGAAACTATGAAGTGTCTACACTGCAAAGCAAAGCTGGGAGAGATTTGAATTATACAAGCAGATGGTTACAATGTTTTTCTACCTCCGCCATATTAAAATATAGTAATTTTTCTTGCAAACCTGCAGTCATATTTTCTAGATGCATTTTAGAAGCTGTCATTTTGAACTTAAACATTTTGCACTATATTTATCTGCATTATATCCTCCTCCTACAGAAACAAAGCCAGCTCAGGAAAGGAGTTATGTCAACACACCCAGCATGACTCCAGAATTATTAGAGCCGGTGAGCTGGGAATGCAAACACCATGGTGTGATATTGAATCTGCCAAACCAAGAAGTGATTGCGTGGCTATTAAAGCAAAGCAGCCACTGGGCACAGCAAGACTTGGTCTGCAGAGGTCCATTAATTATTGCAACTAATAACTTATTCCTGCAGGCCAGCAATCTAGAAGATATGGTTAATATGTTGCATGCATCATCCTGGACTGAGAGATTGTGCATTTAGCTCTCATGGTGATAGTATGGCCCCAAACGTGACTGTTTAGATTCTGGCCAACGGTAAAAACATTAACATTTCAAATGTTGGGTATAACATTTAATGCAACGTGACATGCAAGTGGGTTCCACCGACGCCTCAACAAGTCTCTAAAACTACATAATCTTTATTTTTTAATGAAATAAAAGACAACAAAAGAGGATGGTGGAACAGTTAATGGGTGTCTACTTCAAATCTCCACTGGTTGGAGGATAAACTGAATAGATCTCTACTGTAAGCAGACCCATCAGTGTCCGTCAGTCTTTATACAAGTCCAATAATTATCCTGAAAAAAGTAATCCCATTCTTGATGTTAACTTCATTGTGACAGGCATTAATTTAGAAGACAGTCTCAACCATTCACGATAATCCTGACAAATATGCGTTTAAGTACATTGAGTTATTGGGATGTGCTAATCTTTTAAATCCTACAGTTTATGAGGACTTTTGCATTACAAATATGCCTTAAAATTAAGGTATGACATACCTTCAGTCTAGCTTTACTTGCAAAAAAATTGGCTATTATCGAACTTAACAAAAACCTACACAGAAGAATTCATGGTTAATTCAATGACAAAAGGGAATACTTATGCACAGGATCTTGGCACCTTGTTCAAATCATCACCTCTCCACCACCAAGTTTGACAGCTGGTTCGAGGTGTTTACATTTGGTTTTCATCTAACTTAACTTTGAAATGACCTTTTAACCCTTTCCTGATTAATGGGCAGCAAGAGTTGTTTCCCTATGATTATTTCTGAGGTCTTTGTTTCTTTCTTTACATTATGTACACACGCCTAAATGAACATGGTTATATGGTGTTTTTTAATTCCGAATTAATTATTCCAAATGAAAAAATTCTGATTTAAAGTATTCTCCTTCGCATTTACATGGACATAGTAATTCCGATTTGAGGTTTACATGTAAAACATGTTCGCCTTTATTCAATTCCGCTTTTAATCTGGAGGTTGGGAAGGGTTCTGATTGGAAAGGGGGCGGACTTCACGTATTTACGTCTACTGGAAAAAAACAAACTCTAGTAGTTCCTGCTTCTTTTTATTTCATCTACAACATGGAAGACCACAAAATAAAGACCACTTTGCTCGACACTAGCATGCTATTTTACTTCGGTTAGCTGAAGAGGAAAAGGGAGACAGAGTACCGTACCGTCATGGCGACAGGACAAGGGAACGAGCATGTGCACTAGAACAAATTAACTAAAAGCGGAATGAACAGTTGAGGGATTGTTCAATTTGTATTTAAAAAAAATCAGATTAACCTGCCACTTCCTTTGGATTTAAGATTAATTTGAAATGGTAATTTTCATTTGGAATTAGGTGTTTACAAGGTCATTTTAAAGATGATTTAAGTTTTATTGAGAATAAAAACTCTCATGTAAACATAACCAATGCTCAAGTCTAGAAAATTGACAAAACTTTAACTTTTTTTAAAATCCTCACACCTACTAATGAATAATTGATTAAGTGCATTTGATTAGCAGCACCTGGCTGCTTCTTACTTCGTTAAATTCCCGTGGAAGCAGTAGGGGTAGACTTGGCTTTTCAAACACTGCTGTAGGAGCCATTATTTCTCTTTATTGTTTGGTTCAGGTTTATTGTGGTGGTGGTGTTTGTTTATGTTTGGGATGGCACAGGTGACCTATATTTTTCTCGACCATTAGTGGCGGTGTCGAGGTAAACTGCATATAGTCGTGGAGGAACAGTGCAAGAGGTGCTTGGGTGACGGGAGGTCACACGGTTTTTACTGCTTCTTAACACTTCTCATTGCTTTTCCACTTTGTTTTCCACACGACCTCCACCATACCTCCATACCCGTTATAGCCTTCCATCCATCCATCCATCCTGTTGCCTTAGACGGCTATCCTGGACCTCAGATCATCATTCATTCATGTTCATTCATTCAATAAATAAGAACAAACACCAAAATCATCTTTCAGTCTTGACATTGGTTTATTTAAGATTCCCCGCACCCAGAGCGCATAAAATGATAGGACCAAATAGTCGCTACAACTGCGTTTGGATTTTGGTTTAATTTTTTACGTTTAAAATCTAGCCCTTTCAATTGTATTCAATTTGACAAAAGGCCCGATGTGTAAAAACTTAATATTTTCTATTTTATTTAAAAGATATAGGTTACAGACTTTTAGGTAGTTGTAGGGTTTCTAGGTGATGTTGAGCGTCCAGGTTAA
>JBAMHW010000026.1:16087276-16104291 GCA_037177495.1 Rhadinocentrus ornatus | reverse complement strand
TTAAAGGAGAGGTCCTGATCAAGTAAAACTCCAAGGTTTCTTACAGTGGAGCTAGAGGCAATGCTAATGCTATCAAATGTGAGAATATGGTCCGATAATCTGTCCCGTAATCCAAAATATGTAACACACCCCAGATAACATAATATACAATATATAATATAGCCATTGCAACACCCCCTTGTTTTAATTAAGGCAAAGGTGTTTAGTGCAGTTTAATGGACAAAAACATGAAGTAGCTTACTAAGCCACATAAGGTGGAATTATCAAGTATTCGTTAACCATTTGTTCAGGGCTCTTACTGCTGTCAGCTAAAAGATGTCCCTGAACCGGTTTGTCCTTACAGTGATTTATTTGCACCACGTATGTATAAATGTATTTTATGTATTTGTTTTGGGGCCCGTTTTATAAGCCTTATATGGCTTCCTGGTGTGACCCATTTTACAAGGCTTAACTGTAACTGATTTATCTTAAACAGAATATAATCCATGCCTTTAATTAAATTAATTTAAATTTATTTTAATTAAATAGTGTTTACAAGATAAGTAATTTTTTTCATTTTCCTGTTTTTTTTCCCCCCACTTTTTTATTAAACCACATGGTATAAAAAAAAAAGTTTTAAAAAATTTACAGCCGTTCTCATGTACATTCCAGGAAACTTATGACCTCATTTATCACTTTCCAAATGGATTTTTAATTTATTTAATGGAATCTTGTTGGAGTGTTATAATATCCATGTATATCTTTGAATATTCCTCTTTCCTTCCTTTCCCATTTTTTAAGAAAAGATCCTTTTCAATTAGATATTACATCAGATGTGTTAGCAATTTAGAGCAGCCAAGACTCAATTTTAGGAACTTGTGAAAAGGAGACTTTGTGCTTTTGAATAAAGTTTTTTATTTTTGTTTGTTTGGTAATGTTCATTATTGCAGCACATTTTTTAAATTGTTGGTCAATAATGAAATATATTTATTATAAAGCAGTTTAGGGCCTCTGACAGATAAATGCAAGACGTTGCCACCAGTTGTCAAAGATAAATAATTAGAAACAAAATTAGATAAACACACGAAATAACCAGCAAAACCAGCATAAAACAGCCACAAGACCATGGCATGACAGTCTGACAAGGAATAGAGAAAGGTGGAGGTTTATGTGTGGCTGAGGGTGATTTGTTAATGTGAAGCAGGTTTGCTAACTGGCAGCAGGTGAGATGGGTTAGGGTTAGGGTTAGTGACAGGCGAAAGACAAGAAAAACATGACTGGAGATCAGTGATCAATTAAAAGGTTTTCATAAAAGAACAAAACAAATAAAATTAACACAAGACTGAAATGTTTTTTTTCTAATTATTATTATAAAAAGAGTTATTTCATAATATCTTAGCTCTATTTGCTCTCCAAAATATCACGGATTGACCAGTAAAACCACACGATGAGCATGTGGCCCAACTAATCCCATATTACACTGATTATAACAACAAAAGGTTCATTAATCCTGACCCCAGCAGAATGTGGAGCATCACGACAGTATAACAGTTCTTTGTGTTTACTACTGTATTTGTTGTTACTATTTTCCTTCGACTTTGCCCTCAGACTCAAAAAAGCCCCACATGCAGTTGTTGTTAGCTGAAACAGTCCCCGAAAGCAAAAAAAGCCATGTCTGCTGCTCAGCAGACCATCTTGTCATTCACCTGCTTATGTAAAAGATGCTTTATAAATAAAATTGACAACTTTTGACATAATTATTGTGGCATTTGCTCTAGACATTGAAGGCCAGCCTACTTTGTGAAGAGCTTTAGGTTGTGAGTGTGAAATGACCCTGCCTTGTATATCAATATTAAGTGTATGAGCTTCAGGGGGCCACGCCACTTGTACAGTTGTGCTGAATGCTGCTGCAGTAGAAGACAAAGTACATGCATACATTATGCAAACACATAAGCATAAAAGATGACATACATAGACTCAAAGATTTGCATGCACACACTCATGGTTAGTCAAGTGAATGAGGTTAATCAAGTCAGCAGGATTCAGCCCCCTCGTAATTGCTGTGAGGACTCTCTTCTTCTTAGTTTGCAGCATTGAATTGTTGCATCAGTCTTGTAACACATTCACCTGATCCTTTGTCTAGTTTATTTAACCAGATACCAGAGCACACACCATTTATGTATTGGGTAGGAGACATAAAACCAAAGTTGAAACCAATGAAACATGGAGTCTGAGGTTTTCTTGCTTGGGACCAAGCTTGTTTGTTATTGTCTCATTTATTTTATAATAAGAACTCTTTATGCCATTATGTAACTCAAACTGGGTAAATGGCTATATGGCAAGTTCTGATCACAATTTGTTTTTCTATATTGATCAATCTTGATCACAGTTTTGTTAATGCTGTCAAATTCAAAAGTATAGTAATATTGACTGCAACATATGAACAAATATAGTTCAACTTTAAAGCAATACTACTTAAGTTTCCAACCATAAAACTCTGCTTCACTTCACAACTTTTTTGCCAGCATGAGGTATCATATGACAGCTGCCTTTTGCTTTACAGTATCATGTCACACACCAGCAATTGGATATCAACACACTGGCTTTTTTGGATGCGTACCATGGCTGATTCAGCAGAGAAATACAATAGGACAATATAAGAAAAAGGAAGGAAAAGAAAGATTGAATGTGACAAAGCAAGACTCAACATCAGTTTGACTTTTACCAACTGAGAAGAGCTCTGAAAAGAGACAGGATGCAAGACAGATGCCATTGCTAGGGTGCACTAAAGTGCAAAAATCTACTTCTTAGGTGGTTAAACAAATTAGCTTGTTTTCCTTTTGATTTTCACCAAACATTGATGAAGTTTGAAAATAGTATTAATCTATTCTTTATCATTTTTTCTGTATCCAGGCCATTTCCATAATCCTGATATAGTGGGGCCTTTTAAATACTTCAACAGTTTGAAAAGATAATGCTAAGTTAGTTTCAGGCTCACCTACACTTTTGTGGCTACACTCATTCTCCTATATCTGCCACATTTCCTCCCTTGGTCAATGTACAGGTCATTGCACTTTTTTTTTTTTTTTTTAAGTTTTAGCAAGTTAAGTTGCATTATCACCAACTGAAGGATACACAGCCAGCCTTGTACATTAATGAACTTGCGTCATGCTTATTACAGAGATCAACATAAATTTAATTATGACCTCATTTTTGTGATTGCTTTAAGAATGTCTTGTCACTATATGATTGTTATATCTGGATAACTTTCTGTATTACACCTATCTGTGCTCTCTCCTGCATTTGGCTAAAATGGCCTGTCAGACCAGAGCAACCCAATGGAGCAAAAGGGCATGAGATCCCTCCTTTGTATTACTAACCACCCTGTCGGCCGAGGGAGAGAAGCTTTGCTGTAACATAGGCTGTGTGCTTGCCCAGCGTTGGTTTCATTCTGACTCAATGGGGTGTGTATAACATGCATGGGCTTCCTGCAGGACACTTTTGAATATAAAGAGATGCTCTGAAGCAAACAAAAGAAAAGAAAGTATGAGGAAAAAACTGTGCCAGCAAAAACACCAGCAATGGTTAAACACACTGAAACATTAATATCCAGGTCAAAGAAAAGACAGAGGGGTCATTCATCTCTAGATTTTTGTAGAAAGGTATTTTTGTTCTTTAATCTGATTCATATGAAGAGGACAGCATTTACAAATTTGACTCAGAAATAACATTTAAATTCATTCAGGCAGGGCCGGAGGTTGTGTCTAAATCAGCATATGTTTTCATGTTTTCTTCTCCCTCTTCTTAAGTAAACAGCAAATGGGCCAGTGAGTCAATGAATAGTGTCTTTATTCCATTTGGATGGTTGCATCAAGAGGCTACTCAAAAACATATCGTAGGTGGTCTTAGTTCAAGTGCAGAGTGGAAAAGAAGGGAATTACTAAATGAAATCTTGTGTTTCTATTCATAATGACAAGTTTAGCAATGCAGGGAGCAGAAAAAGTGCTCAAGTAAATTCATTTGAAAGATCAGTAACAACATTAAAGTGCTGTGATGTGATTAGTCGACTGTTGCTCCTCATGTAGACGTGGCTTTAAAAGCTTCAAACGTATGATTGTGGCGCTTCTTGCTAGCAATCCGTTTAACTGGTGGAGGTGTCAGAGCTGTACAGCGCACAAAGCAAGACATAATCAAGCATGATGTATGGTTTCATGTTTGAGTGGGATCTGGTTTGCAGGAAATGCACATCCATCACACCATCAGCCAATCTATTTAGTCTCCGACTAAATACTTTAAATTGTACTTAGTTTGATTGGCTTTTGACAAAAGGAAATTCCCAAACTAATTTTTCAAGAGATCCCCTATTAAGTAGTGGAGTTTTGTGCATCTGTTTCTTGACATTTGAAGGTCATTCTAAATGTAAGACATGTTCACAAACACTATTTTTTGAATGTGATGAATACAGAAGAAACGTTGATGTGGATGAATGGATCATTTGTTTTTTACCTACTTGGTCACACCATAAACTGCAGAACAAACTGAAATATCCTTATGGCGGAGCTTGTCACAGTGATAAATAATCCTCTGGAGACAAAGACAAGAAAAAGTCAGAGGCTCACGAAAGCAGTACCAAAGTGGTAAACCATCTAATTATAAACAATAACCAACAGTAAGTAAGCCAAAGTTTGTTTGTAATAACACTAACATCTCATTTTAATTTGTGTATGGTTGCAAGATGCAAAGACTATAAACTTTTGGCATGTTTCTGTTTTTTGTTTAAAACATTTCAGAACCATTTAATGCAGCACATACACATGACCCTGTAAATCTTTGTTTTGATTGTAGTACGTTAAGGTCATTCTGTGTTGTGTCCTTGGGCTAGCAGCGGGCTAAATGAGCATGCTGAGTTGCCAACAGGGCAAAGGCTCATCCGAAGGCTCTCTGAGCTATTCATTCAGCACACCCGATCTTACATGATACAACTTGTGCAATCTGTTGGGGACGCATGAAAAAGCCTTGCTTGATCTTCCTTCACATAAAGTTCGAACTGTCAAATTCGATGCAGCGCTCAGCCTGTTTACTCAAGCCTGTAGGTCCTGGGTGTCGCCACCGATTCCCCTAAGGATGGAGGACCTTTAACCTTCTGGTAGTCTGGAGGTCATTACACTTTGACCTCAGCAGTTACAAGGGTGAATTCCCACTGAGAAGGCTGAAGGCCTGGAAGCCCAAGGCAACAAATGCACTCATTCAACATTTGCACACACATACATACACAAGCATTAACAGATACAAAATACACACCGAGTTCTGCCGCTGAGTCTGCAAAAAAAAAGGGAAAAAAAAAGAAAAGAAAAAAACTCCTGGGTATCTTTGTTATAATAATTAAGTTTGACTTTGAAGGTTTTTCTGTGAACATTGTTAAATTTCCCCAGAGTCACAAAGTCTAGTGCAGCTTTATTAATTAGAGCAATATGTAGCCAGTGATTTACAGCCAGAGTCTTTGGTGTCAGAGTTTAGAGTGATGCAAATGGGTATCATTAGTCTGCAAGACGCTCTAAGTAGTGGCCATACACGCATAATGAAAGCTTTCATTAGGAATCTAGGGGGATTGGTTGTGCTAGGTAAGTTAGCTTGTATATGAATATGTGAGTGTGTGTGTTTATCTGAGTGGAAGCGCTGTATGTTACTGGGTTTCTCCCCCCCATTTAAATACTTTTAGTTCTGTTTTTTTTTATTATTATTATTATTATTATTATTAGTGTGCCATGTGTTACACTTTCCATGTAGTTAAGGTTTGATAGTTATATTACAAGTTTCTCCACTGGCCCACAATACATTACAGTACATGCAGCAGGTTGATGACTTTCAAAGGCTTCATAGGAGACTTAAAGGAAGCTTGAATATCCAGGGTATTTCTGAACACTGATGTGATGGACTATTGTTTTGCATGATGGATCTGATTCATTTGAAGAATAGATTTTTGCCTTTTGCCATGGGCATGTAAGCCTGTGCAAGTCCATTGGTAACAACTAACTTTGTATTCAGATACACTGAACACCCATCATCATGGAATAAAAATAAGTTGTGATGATCTGAGTTTTTTATTTTTTTTTCATCTATCTTTCTATTTCTTCTATTAAATTGTTATTTTAATCATAATGTGTTCACCTGTCTTTGTTTAGACTATGTAACTATGTAGTAAGTTTTCTACATAAGATATCACTACTGAATCCTCTTGAAGGGCTATTTGTCTCAAGTTATAACACAATATTGATATTTTTAGCAATGGTCTTGGTTCACTACTTTAACTAAAATACTTGCACTGATTGCAGTGTAGTACATTGTATTCCAGAGGCAACCAGTTTGTGATCAGTATTGGATGTGATGCATTTCAAAATAATTCTGATGATCTTTTTTTGCATTAATTTTGCAGTTACTAGTATTTTGTCACATCTGCATTTCATTACTCTTGACATTTATTGTTTTAGTCTGTGCACAAACAAATAAAAATAAGACACAACATAGAAAATGAATCTCAGTTGCATCCTGTTTCTTCAGCACTTCACAACACATCAGCCCTGCACTTCAATGCACACGTGAAGCCAATTCAGCCAATTAGACAGCAGAGAGGACATCGTTTGACCATATGCATTGCAAGCATCAGTAAAGTAAAAAGGATATTGTATCTGTTGTCCTGCAGATGTTTAGATTATAAACTAAAGAAAAGGCTATAATATTGGGTAATAGACAGCACATTTATAGGTAAATTTATTGAAGTGAATTTGAAAGATAGGTTTATGTTTTGCAATGCAAAAGTACTCCAAGGAATGTAAGAACCAACTAATTATTTAACAGTTTTCTGTTGATCTATTTTAATAATTTTTTCATCAAACCAAGTTCCCCGGACTGTACTGGTGTGAATGCACTCTTAAGGTTCATTTCAAACATTGTCATACATTGTCGTCCTCGTGCTTCCATGCATCTTTTACATTGCCATGGTTGTTAACTCAATTCCTCCACTAGTGGGCAGTGCTGAGTTTAAAGTTTTTTTTTTTGCTGGTTGCATATCAACTATTCTGCTCAGCATTTCTCTGTTTTCTGCGTCAAGCAACGGATGGCTAAGTTTTGTGAAAACGGACCAAATTATGAGTGTAACAGACACAGGAGATGGACAAACTGTCTGTCTGTCTGTGTATCCATCTTTTGTGTCAAACATAAATGGGCCTTTAGTCAGGTTAGCCATAGCAAACCCCATTTCGCACATTGTGCAGTATTTGCACAAACAAATGTCCACTGATAACAGTCGTATAACAGCTTAAATGGAAATCAACTAAACAGAAGTGCTGATAAAGAGCTTATAGCTATTATTTTAACTACTGTTTATGTGCAGAGAAACCATCTTTTGTTTTAGCTAAGAAAAGCACTGAAGTGTAGACAATCTCAAATGAGGCACTCAATTAAAATAAACGGATCTCTGGCTTTCTTAATGTTTCATCAAGCATCATTACAAATCGGTAGCTTTGTGACTTAAAAAACATTGTATATTGTTGTAATATATGAGTACCAAGTCTAACCAGCATTTAAAAAATTTTGCGCAAATTCATGCTACCATTTAGTACAAGATATAAGCTGACAGTAATTTATTCAGCACACTCTGAAATGTTAAGATGAAGCTTTCTTCCCAAGTATGCACAGCTTAGCTGTCAATAGATAAAACTACAGTGGGTCTGCACTTGCATTACATAAGTGATCGAGTACCCTGTTACACTCACATACTATGAATTAACTACAGACAACAAGTTCATCATTAACACCATTAGTTGACAGAAAGATCTCTATCCTTATGTAATCTGTGTACATCCTGCTGTCATCTGTTGGCAAATTAATCATTAAATCCCGTTGCTGTACTTAACCATCTCTGGTATCTCATTTTTAAAAAATAGTTATTTATTTATTCAAGCTGTTCTTCAAGCTGTTCTTTTATATAACAAAACCATGGGTTCAGATTTAAATTAGAATACAACGCATTTGTAACAGTGAAAGAAATAAAGTTGAGGGGAGTGAGGTGCGTAACACTACATAGCAAGCAATGCTGCATCTCTGTATCTGTTATATAAAATCACTGTGCCCAAATAACTTCTATTATCAAGATGGCGCTGCATGGGCACATTTAAACATTTTGGTAACATTTAGGTAAACCAAACGGCGAAAGAGCATTAAGGAAAAAAATTGGGAACTTATCTAGAGGGGCATCTACTGATGGCTTTGTTCCTTAGGGACTCATTCATCTCAGCAGATTTAATCTCGGTTCCTGCCCCTCCTGCTGCTGCAGGCAGATGGTTATGTTTCATCCAACAGCTTAAAAGCTTCCTTAAAACAAACTTCATGAGTGAAAGATGCAACCTCTAGGATAATATATACCTTCATTAAATTTTTTGCTTGCTTTCAGTGTCAATTTTTTTTTTCTTTCCCTTCTTCACCCTCACAACATACATTCACACAGACTCTGTGGGACTTGGCTGCCACAGTGGCTGATTATATCTGGTGCCAAGGCAGCAGCCCAGTGTGGCAGTGACAGTGAGTCAGAGCTGGCAATAGCATGGCAATGAGCAACGGCATGGCATCACAACACATAACAAGTATGCACTTACATTCTAGGTTGTGCATAGATGGAAGAAACCAGGTGCAGTGCAGATGCAAAAGTTCCACAGATTCAAGCATCACTATGTTCATTGTTTTATGAGTTTTCTCCTCTCCAGTTCTCTGTATTTTTACTCTCTGAGTTTATTTCTTCTTAATCTGTCCTCACATCGACATTACTTTTAGTCAAACAAACAGCAAGGCTCTGTAGTTTCAAACACAGTTTTCCCGAAAAGTCAGAAGCACAATCAACTGAACAAATAACCTCAGCAGAAGACAGCATAAATCCTCCTGATCATCACTTTTGTCTACATATTTTAAGAGACAATGAAGGTGTGCTTGCTTGCAGAAATCTATGGTGGTGTGTCATATGCACAACTTTGTTTTTTTCTTGGTGCCTGCATGCACACATTAGCATTCATGAGCTAAATTTACATTAAAAGCACCCATTAAGCTTGCAGAGATGTGACTAGATGGAGGGCTAAATTACTGTTCCCTCTACCTTAGCGCTAAGACAACCTGTAAAGATCAGCTGAGGGGGTACGGTTGGGTTGCACAGCACAGCATGGCACCGCTTTGTGACTTTATGCCTCATTGGATTCTAATGTAGCATGGTGTGCCACAACGAAAATCATGTGAAGGACCTTTGTACAATCCCAAAACAACTTGTGACACTGAATAAAAACAAAATGCAATAATTTACTAAAATTTAAACCTTGTTTATAACTTTTACTTCAATTGGAGTTCACAAAATCCTTTACGAAATTCTGGGCCTAGAAAAAAAAAAAGGTTTTGATTTCTAACCTAACCAAATAATGTTACCAAAATCCACCCAGGAAGTGGGATAGTGTTAATGAATATGTCATTTTGATGTCTCACTGGGGCAGCCAGCTATTGATGCATAAACTAAAAGAAGCAACAAACGTGTTAAAATAAAGTCGAGTTATTGACTGAACACAACACAGAACTGTGTCATAATAAGTATTGTTTCCTCACAACTCCCAAATAGGACAGGTGTGTATGGGAAGTGCATGAAATAATGAATGATAGGAGGATGAGTACTCATCAAGATAAATTTGTCCACCAAAACACAGTCTAAATGGAAAGTATTTTGTGCTCCTTGTGGTGCAGTTAGAAGTTGGTAAACAACATATGGGTTCCCAAGGGCAGTCTCTTTACTTCCATAGTGTGTCAGGAGATGCACACCGGGACTATAGATGAATGACAAACAGAATTCCAAACAAATATCTGTACCTCTTTTTCTTTGCAGCTTACACATCTGAGCCCATCTTTGGGTGTGTTTTATTCTACACCCAGTAGAAGTCCTGGGAGATCTATTTATCTATATTATATTTGTATTATAACACTGACACACTCAGAGGGGCCCTATTTCAACTTTTTTTAAAACTTTCTACAGTGTTAGTGTTGAATACTCATCAGAAAAATTTGTGGCGTTTTTTTTCATTTATTACATAAACGCATGTTTGAGTTTTCCAGTGTGTCTTTACATTTATTTTCCATATCGCTGAAAACAATAGTTTTTTGTTTTTTTTACTTTGATACTTTGGTTAAAACTGCATTGGGCAGTGCAACATTTTCAGTGTAAACACGTCACATAATAAATGCTTCTTCGGCTGCGACGGAAAGCTACATTTGTTCAAATTCCCGAAGGAAACAAAGGTTCAACAGCAATGGATGGAGTTTGTTTTTGGGAACCAGCCACAGAGTTGCGCCACCGTTTGTATTTGTGACCGGCACTTTACTGAAGACTGGTGGATGACCTAGGGCCAGTACAACGGGGGATTTGTGACCAGGCTTTAGCTGAAAGGAGGGTCTGTTCCTACAATCAAGGACTGCATTTTCGGATCCTGAGCCACAAGCAAAAAGCAAATAAGTTATCTGTTTTGTTTTAATAGTTAGTGAGTGAGCAATGGTCAAATTAAAGGAATTAACCCACACTTACTTAACCTGATTGCTACCAGTTGGTAACACACATGTAATAATGACCAGAAAGTTAGGGATAAACACTTCAGATGGAAATGACTGTAATGCCTTTTATTGAAACTATGACAAATGAGTAATTCTGCTGTGCATAACATATTTTATCTTTATATGTTTTGTAACTTTTATGAACCAATAGATGTACATGAGAGGAGGCTACAAACCTAACGACCCGGCTAAAAACACCCATTCACCATTCTCTTACCCTAGAAATTAGCTTAGCAAGAGTGACTATAAATACAGCTAACTATAGTGTAACAATGCATGAAAGTGTTAGCAAATGGCATCATTACCATATCCATTTCTTGGCAGCAGACGTTTTCCACCTCTGTTGGCATTGTGGTATATTTGCCATATGTACACCTATTAACAGGGGCATGTACAAATATATAAGGCGAGGTAAGGACAGCAAACAACGTTATTTCAGACTATAGCTGGTAAGCAGAGTATTTACCAAACAGATACGTCCTGCTGCATTTGTTGCTGAGTTGCTGCAGGATGCTGAGTTGTTGTCGGTTGATGAGTTGCTGCAGGATGCTGAGTTGTTGCAGGTTGCTGAGTTGCTGCGGGTTGCTGAGTTGTTGCGGGTTGCTGAGTTGCTGCAGGTTGCTAAGTTGTTGTGGGTTGTTTTTGGGTTGTTGTGGGTTACTGAGTTGTTCATTCTTGTTTTCAGGGTCTGATTCAGGCTTGAACATGTACAGCTGTATGTTTTGTGTTGACTTTGTTTACTGAGTATTTATATTACTTTGGTTTGTTTACAAGTTCTGCCGGTGTTCCTATGACGAAAACAGGGGATGTGCGAGCTCCCAACAACTACTCCCGGGAGTTGACCAATCAGAGGCAACCCTCATCAGGGACTCTTGGCTTAGGGCGGAAGAGTCTCATTATGCTTGTTTCTGGCTAAGGCTGATCTGAGGGTCTAAGGAGAGGATCATTAAAAAATAAATACATTGGTTTTTTTTAAAAAATGCTGAATTAATTCCTGCTTTTGTGGACTCATTTTAAAAGAAATTAGCCTGAAATGAGGATGATAGAGCCACTTTAAATGTTAGCTTCAGGTCATTAAGACAAACCAGCACTCCCTCATGTGCAAAACACTTTAGGAAGTTTTTACTTATCCTGATGAGTTGTTATGATTCCACTGTGAAATTTTGTGGACTTGTTAAACTATCATCATTCTGCATGTTTGCCACTGCCTTGTAAATCTACGGCAATTTCAAATTAGTTGAAACAATGTGTAAGATATAAATGTCTCCTCACTTCCCACACATTTACAGACAGTTGTTATTTACCATGAAATAATAAACATCTGTTTCAACATCTGAAGTATTGCATTTTGTTTTTATTCACATTTTACACAGCATCCTAAGTTCTTTTGGATTTAAGGTTGTAAATACATCAACTAAATTTTAACAGATTTTTAAAATAAAAACAACACTTATTGAATTTTTTTCTGGTGCAAAATGGGAACAGGGTTTATAGTATGAAGTAAGAGAATAAAATCAGCCACTCACCATCCTCTCCACAATTACAACATAACTGATTATAATAAAATAACATTACAACAAAATTTATTTCACCAGCTTCTTGTCTCTTTGTTGCACTTGGCAAATAACATGATTAAAGTGTCTAAACTTGATTGAGTATGGCTGCCAATACTTCCAGGAGACAGTTGAAAGGGGAAAAAAACAACAAAAAGAAAGTGTTACAGGCAGAATGATGGATGGACCAGGCACATAGGAGGCATGTTCAGTGGATGCAAGCCAAAATTATTGTCAGAAGGCCTAAATCCAAAGGAGAGCTTTCCAGATCCTCTCCTCCACAACCAGTAAATTTTAACTCCTCCCCTCGATGCTGCACGTTCCACCCATTCTCTTGCTATCCCTCAAATTTCCCCTCCTCTCTTTTCCTTCATTTTTATAGCTCTTCCCTCCCCTGATATCCTCCATCTGTCTCCGCTCCTCTCTTCCTGCTTACCACGGTTCTTCCACTCTTCTCCACTCTTCACGGAGGTGATGACAGAATTTCCCGGGGCACGTGTTGCACAGATGAACCTCCAGAGTCATCAGGCATACACCAAAACATACATCCACACGCGTTCACTGGACACATACTGAATGGATTAATCCAACTGTACCATACCAACCTGGGTAACAGAACATACAGTGAAAACAGTGGAGTCTCCATGTCTTACAGCTTGTCTTCAAATGCTTATACTATTTACCTAGCCCTATACTATTCTGCTTCTACCTTCTACTATCCTGTGACAAATATGGAAATTACTGACGTGGTCAATGCTAAAATTAGGT
Source organism: Rhadinocentrus ornatus (assembly GCA_037177495.1). Lineage (NCBI taxonomy): Eukaryota > Metazoa > Chordata > Actinopteri > Atheriniformes > Melanotaeniidae > Rhadinocentrus > Rhadinocentrus ornatus. The sequence goes on along the minus strand of JBAMHW010000026.1, from coordinate 16,091,362 downwards.
GGCACAGAGTGGATTAACAAACCTGTCTGGGAGGCCTGATAGGAAAATCGCTGAAAATAGGTAGTGCATTGTGAATTAATCTTGAAAACATGGGGCAAAGTTGTCAAGCTCAAATGTGGTGCCATGTGCTCCAGTAAAAATAAATAAATAAACTTTTAACACTCCCCTGACGATTGAGACTATACTGTGGACTGGTGTGAATGTTTTTGCCTATAGCACAAGCCAAGAAAGCTTTTAATTTTGACACAGTCAATGTAGGAAAAGCAGGAACAGTAACATGAACGCAGTGCAAATCTCAAAATGTTGTATGCATCTGCTTGTATCTGTGGAGGGCCAATTCAAAAAAGTGAACAATGATAAATATATATAAACTGTATGAGGTGTGTAAGTCCATTTCTTGGTTTTCTTATTTGGCAAAGACTGATTAGGATGGGCCAGAGAGTGACGCCACCGTACACAGAGTATGATCATAAAGGTGAAAACTGCAACTGTAAAGTAGAGCAAAGATGAACCCAGAGCGACAATAACAAAAACAACAAAGAAGAGAAAATATTTACTGTCAGCAGCCGGTCCATGTGACAGGGAATTAAACCAAGTAATAATTCAAAGCAACTCATTGGTCTCTTTTTCTTTCTCTTTTTATTAAATTGCATTGTAGTAAAATTATAATTCAACTTGATCGGACTTATCCTCTACATAAAGTGGCTTTAAAAAGACACTCTGTGAAATAACTATATACATATAAAAATGTGTGTGTATGTGTGTGTGTATTATCCAATGTATCCAGGTAAACTTGTTTTTTGAGGTAGTAAGAGATTTGTCTTGCAATGTATGTTAGAAAAAACAGCAAACTTAACTTAAGCCAGAACAGCTTCTATGACTGAACCATTATCCCTTGACACTATATATAACTGAGCTGGCAGTTGGGTTTTTGCGCATCTGGTTTGGTTCCAGTCTGTTTAGATAGGCATTGTGAGGCTACATGTGGATATCCACAGAGTGGACCACACAGACCTTTGAGGACTTTGGCAGATAAATGGCACCAAATCAAAACAGACATTGTGAGACACTTTTTATTTTTCCTTTCCTCCCCCATCATGTTTAAGAATTTACTTGTTTTACAAACTTAATATACTTTTTGTTTTTATTGAGCACCTCACATATAATCTGTAAAACATGCATTGTGTAAGATGTGCTATGTGTGAAAAACATTTCAAGTCAATATGGAATACAACTTGTTCCAATTCATGTTTCAGGACTAAGGAGGCAAACAGATGCAGCTACTGCACATCTGGTTTTATAGAGCTCATTGATTTCACTTTATGATTGTGCTGGGATTGACACAGTGGTGCAGTGGTTAGGACTCTCACCTCGCAGCAGGCAATTTCTGGGGTCGTCTCTCTGGTCAGCTGGGCCTTTTCTGTGTGGAGTTCACCCAGTTTTTTTTATTTTATTTCCTTTTTTTTTTTTTTTTACGTAGTGTCTAATAGAATAAAGAGGTTTAGCAAACTGATTCTAGTTTTTACTCTACATACAATATTCTTTGGGCCTTTTCTGTCATTAGTAACTAACCAGCTCTAAACATTTCATATTTAAATCACTGATTCATGAAACACACAGTTGATTAATTGAACTTCAAATCACAAATTTTTTTGTTGCCTGACCACGTTTTGTTTCTTTTCACAGAAAATGACGACAGATTATCTGGCAAGAATCTGCCCTTGCTTTCTTTTACAAGCCTGTGAGAGATTAAATTTTCTGCTGGACAAGGCTGCAAGCATTAGTTAAGGCTCCGCACATTTCTCTGGGTGTAACTTGACAAGAAAGAAACACAGCATTGCATCAGCACTGTATAGTATATCACAGTCAATATGTTATGTGTTATGTGTACACAATCTCTGCATATACGTATATATCATCTGAAACATAACACTGGTGCAAATTTATTTGTGTGCATCGGTAAGAGGACTCATTTGTGGATGAGAGCAAATGTTCATGTCTGTAACATGTGTTTCTCATTGGCCAGGTTTCTTACCTAGCAGCCTTTGGGGCTTAGGGGTGATACGAGGCACGTTTATAAAATAGATTCTTCATTAGGTGTATGAGGCAAAATGAATTAGACTGATACTGTACTAGTTTCAACTGAAAAGTAAAGACTGCAAACTTGGAAGAAGTGCATTTCAAAAGCTCCATAACTTCCTTAACAGCTCTTTGCTGGACAAAATGATGTTTTTCGTACTGCGTCTGCAGGGGAGACCCCTGAGACCCCTCAGTTATAGAGCCTTCAAAGAGTTTGCGAATGAAAAATTTTCCTCATATTTTTTTCTGTTTTTGACGTGCTGTGGTCTTGGGACCAAAAGGGAGGATTTGACGTATTTGGCTGCTGTTGTAACAGCGACAGGAAAATCCATCTCTTGACTTGTTCTCCCTGGCCGCCCAAGTTGAGAGTGCAACTCGAGGTCTCTTTTCTCCTCTCCTTTCCTGTCCGTGATCCCTCGTCCTCCTCTTCTCCTTCCTCACTTTCACCCTCCCTCTGATCACTTAGACTTGCCCTTGGCTGACATATCCCCTGGATTGTGTGTGTGTGTGTTAGAGAGAGAGAAATTCCTGAGAATGCCTCAGGAGCTATGTCATGTCACACACTTCCTTTCTGAGGCCAGAGCCTTAGGGAGGAGAAAAAAGAAGCTAGCTTTCTGATTGTAAAAAAAAAAAAAAAAAAAAAAAAAAAAATCACTAAAATAGGAGCTCAGGTCAGTGGAACAATACATGCATACCACAAGATTAAATTCAACCTCCTGAGAGGCTAAATCTGCAGCTGATGAATGTTAAATTATTGTGATACTGCATTATGCACACTTGATATGCTGCAGCCCTTCCTCTATAAGTCTAAAACATACCAGTGTGAGCCCCCCATCCCCGCCTTTATATATTTCTATGTGGAGCTCCTACTTAAAGGTCACATTAATCTAAGTTTGTTGTTTTTAAATAATTACTCCTGGCCAAGTCTGACAGCTTAAGTAAATAACCAGGGTTATCTGGTCTGTTAGTGGCTTTTTCTCTGATGTAAAACTAGTGATAATGAGGGGAAAATCAGGTATCAGCATTTAGATACAGTGTTCCAACACTGATCTTTCCTCCTTCTTTTAGGATTTGATTGTGTACAATGGTCTTTGGGTCAGAAAGGTTTAAAGATTAGACAATATCATGCAGGAATGGTTTAGTATTAACTCAGAGAGTGAAGTCATGACTTTAAGCTCTGTAGACTGGAGATTGGATATGGAGCATGTACGTCATCAATGAAATGCAACAAGGGTGAGCAGAAATCTTTTATGTGGCTACAGACCTAAACCTGGCAACAATGCAACAATGCTCAGTAGTCAATGTAATAAAGTTGTGAACCTTTTGGAGATTTCTTTGTATCTTTATTTATCCAATGGGATTGATTTTATACCTGTCGATCAAAATTGCACCCAGTGTTAAAATGTGCATTCTTCCACCTGAGAAGGAAATAACTTAAGAGAAAATTAAAGAAAATTTGGTAATTTCCTTCCAAAAATCTTGACATTACTTGGAGAGGAAAAAATGGATAAAGGTGTCACAGTGAGGCAGAGGTGAGGACCCAAATGCAGGCTGACAAGGCAGGAGGGAGGTAGATAGGTTGAGGGACAAGGTTTTAATGAAGAAGAAAAGAAACAGAAGAACCAAATTGCAACTTGCAAAAACAAATCTGGGGAAAACGTGACAGTAACATGACAATGAATTAGCAATGGATACATGAAACCAAGGGGTATATACACAGGTGTACTAATGGGGAGCAGGTAAAGCAAATGAGCAAAACAAACCGAGTGCACTAACGAACAGGAAGCAGAAAGCAATACAGAATACACAAGGGGAAAACAACTGCAAAATAAAAGAACTCTAAAATCAGAGTAAAAATCTAATGTTATTTAAGTCTATATATTTATATAGCCTATTCTTCTTACTCTTGTTGATTTGTATATGTTGTACATAGATATCTATCTATCTATCTATCTATCTATCTATCTATCTATCTATCTATCTATCTATCTATCTATCTATCTATCT